>JAPYZI010004164.1:0-32367 GCA_030523105.1 Ophioninae sp. A BG-2022a
CGAAAAATCGAAAAAAATTTTTGATTTTTAATATTTTTTTAATAGGTCCTTTACGATGTAATTTGATCCCCTGAACACGAATCTGCCATTAATTTCCCCCGAAACCCAAAATTTCCATGAAAAAATCATAAAAAACTTGTAAAAAGGAGCTTTCGACGGTGTTTTCGACGAAACAATGATTATATTCGAAATATTAATAATAATTCAGGGGTTGTTGATCCAGGGTTTGAACAGCCGGTCGCCCGTGACGCCGCCAGGCGGCAGTTTGGGTCGCGGAATATTCGTCTTCAAGCCGCCCGTAAGAACTGTCCTCGCGTGTACGTCCGACTTGGTTGGCAGGGCTATCGGAGCGGGAAAAGCTCAGCGGAGCAACAGCTGACCGAGCCGCGCGTCGCTCTTACATCCGACTTTCCCTGGTTACTATCGAAACACCCGAATAAAGAGCAATGTTGAAACATTTTGCGGAGAGAAGGTTAGCTTCGGCGGTGTCCCGATTGTCGAACAGCGCAGCGGGGTACGCGACAGCTCCGAAAACGGAGCCCAAAGTAATCGGTTCGTACAGTCCTAACCTCTGGTCGAGCGTCGTCGGAACGCTCGCGAACGCCTCCGACGTAGTTCCCGGTACGCTCAATTTTTGCAGGTGAGTTTCGCGTCCTCGAGATCATACCGAAGAAGAAGACGGCCGAACCGATCAATATAAAGAAAGCGTTCGTACCACCACCGAGATGCAACGCGATGCCTACGGATCAGGACTGGCCGTCCGTTTGGCCGGGTCCTCGCACGTTTCATCCGGCCACGGTGCCTCTACCCGTCCGCCAGGGTTTTCCCAAAAAGAAGGAGGCACCGCCGGACAAGTACGGCAACGCGGAGCTCATGAAGATACCAAATTTCTTGCACCTGACCCCACCGGCGGTGCGGCGACACTGCGAAGCGCTCAAGCGCTTCTGCTCCGCGTGGCCCGCCGGCCTCGAAACCGACGAGAAGCAACGCCGCCGCTTTCCCCTTAACGTTATAACGAGCGACTATTGTTACGCCGGGCCGAGCATCAGAAATCCTCTCGCCAGAATAGTCAGCGTAAGGCTCCGCCTGTCCAGCCTCGCGCTCGACGCCCGTGCCAAGGACAAACTCCTGAGGCTCCTCGGAGATCGTTACAATCCCGAGGACAACGTCGTTACCATAACGGCGGACAGATGTCCGACGAGAAAACAAAACGCGGAATACGCCGAGTATCTCCTCACCGCGGTGTACAACGAAGCGCGGGTAAGCTCCGGGTGGGTCCGCTCTATTCGTCCGCGGCGCGTCCGCGACGAACGCCCGAATTCCCCGCGAACCGAACTTGATACTTTTTGCAGCGCGTCGAGCCGTGGGAAGCGGAAAAAAGCTTGGCCGATATGGAGTATTACGATTGGGACAGGCGCAAGAGTCGCGAGAGTCTCGTGCGGGTGCACGCCTGGCCGAAACCACCCCCGGATGATCTCGATTACGAGGGTATACCTCACGCGAGCGACTACAAAATTGCCGTGTCCGATCTTTTCAACAACGGCGAGGATTCTCACTCGTTGAACAAGTATCGCGACGCGGTCAAGAACCTGTTGCATCCGAGCTCGCCTAACTGAAGACCCAATTGAATAAATCATGCCGGAGATCCGTCGTCGCGCGTGTCGCACCGTTTTCTCGAATTTCCAATCGGTCGCGCGTTAAGAAGGAAGAGCCAGGCGAGCGTGTCCGGGGTCGGCCCGGTCACCCGTTTTTTGCCTCGGCGTACTCGTCACGGAGCGCGAGCGCTCGAATCGTCATCATCGTCCGAGTCGCGAACGTCGTCGCGTAGCTACGAACGGCCTCCCTGCGCATCCTCCCGTACAGCGGGCCCCGCCGACTCGAGCGTTTCCGAGACAATAGCGCGCTCCCGTCTCCTCGCTCGCACATCGGGATCTATATAACCGGTGCGAGTCTGCGTTAAAACTTCAACGAGCGTCCCGCCGCGAACGCGAACGCGCCCCGGCCCTCGCGTTTCACCTTGAATCTCGACATCGGTGGTATCCTTGAAAGGCGCGCGGCGTTCGTTCTCCGATACTCGTTCGCCACGGAAAAATGCGATCGTTGCGAGTTCCTTCGTTCGCTGCACTCTGCTGGTACTGCTGCTGCTGCTGCTGCTGCTGCTGCTGCTACTGCATCGTCGTTGACCCGTCAAACGCCGTTCGTGACAATAGACTCTATCCGACGAGACCGACGAACAACGAATCGAGGAATTCCGGGGCGATCGTCGAGAGTGCGCCGCGTCCTCTCCCCATCTGTAGAAACACTCGGGAGTGTGATTATTACCGCGAAAATTACGGCTACTTCGAGTCGGAATTTCGAAGAAACGCCAGAAAATCCAGCAAACGATTCGGACGAAGTTATTACGGCAGCTACGGGCCTAATCCGATCGTCCCGGCTCTGTACCCGTGAGTCTCGAGACCGCGCAGCGAGCGAGCGAGCCAGCCAGCCAGCCAGCCAGCTAGCCCGCGTCCGATCTTTTTATCCTTCTCCTTTTTTCGCGTTTCACAGTGCAATCGATACGGTGAGCGTATTAGCGTCGCTGGCGTTTCTCGCTTTTCTTCTGCACTCGTTTTCCTCTTTGTTCGATCGATCGAGATCCATTCTACCATCGATCGTCACTAACCGACGAACTTCCGAGGATCGGCCAATTCCGGATTCTATCGATCTCGTTCTTCGCGCTCTCGCGGACGACTACGTGAGTTTTGTGTTAAAGATTTTGTTTCGTCGCGTCCCGTGGCTGGTCTCTCCTTTCCCGAATCCTTCGTACGCTACTGCTTTCTCCTCTTTATTTTTGTCAAGGATGTTGCGGCGGCGAGCGACAACGCGATAACTCATTCGCAAACTAGCAAGAGGAACGGTAAGAGGCGAACGCACCGATAACACCGATCTCGAACCACGCGGGCAGACCTCCTTGGTACAAAGAATTTTATTCGTTCGACTACACGCTACCGCGCGCTCGCGCCCACCCACACGCACGCAAATACAAAATATCTCAATATTGTTTGATCTTCGCTGCGCGATATTTATATATAATTGTATCTTATAAACATTATCCGAAATTGATGGTTGGGGCAAGTTTGTTCTCGCAATCGAGCCCATACGCGTTGATTCGGCTCAATATTGTACGTTATTTGGTAGATTGTCAATACAAAAGGAAAAAAGCGATAGAAATAACGGGGAAGCGGTTGAGGGGAGGCCAGAAGTGTCAAATCGCGGCAACATCTACGGAGGCGCCGTCGCGACCTCTCCCCGCCTCGTCGGTCGCTCGTCTCGTCCGGGCGAACAAACGTGACCGAACAGCTCTGTCGGGAAATTACGGCTTTGCGGAATCACCCGGAAGACGGCCGTTGATCGTTTGGTTCCTGCGGATTAAAAGAGAAAAAGGAAAAGAAGCGACGATACTCTCGCGACGAGGGGATGGATCGAGAAGCCGGCGACGAGTGCTCACTTTGACGACGGTTTGGTCAGAGTTTTCTGATAAGGATGCGTCGTGGCGAGAGCTCGTCTCTCCTTCGGCCTGACAACTTTGTTGCACAACGAGCCGTTTCCGTTCTCCGCGCTCTCGACCGTAGAGTTCGACAATTGGGGCAAGAGTTTCGATCTGTCCCTCTTGAGCGCGTTCAGAATGGCTATGCTCTTGGCGCTCATGACAGAGGGTGCTTTCGTTTTGTTCTCCTTCCCGGAGTGTACGGGATTCGCGGCGACGCGTTCCTTCGGCGATACTTTTTTCGCTTGTTTCACGGGAGTCGAATGACTGCTCGTTTGACTCTTATCCGCGAGGGTTCGTTTTTTCGCGGTTTTAGTTGGCGCGTGTTCGAAAGTACGATTCAAGGATGATCGTTCGAGGGGCGGATCGAGCCGAGTACAAACGGGCAACCCGACCTCACCGTTGCTTCTCTCGGTCTCGTTCTCCGTCAGGGTTATCGTCGAATCGATACCAGCCGGTGGAGAAGAAGAACCCTCGGCGGCAATACCCCCGAGCGCCGCGACCCGGGGTGGCGTTCCGTCAAAAGTCGCTTCCGCCGTTCCCCAAAGATTGGCATCCTCGAGGTAGGAGGCTCGATATATCGGCATCGCGCTGTTGAACGGGTCGTCAAGTTCGTCGGTCGAGAGACACGTAAGAACGTAAGAATCTTCGGACGAGTACTTTTCGGTCTCGGAGTCGGCCCACTTGATGTTGCGCACGCCCTCGAGAGATTTGATCAACTGTTTGTACTCTTGCTTCATCTGTTCCGTAAGCGTACCGTATCCTCGCATAGTGTCGTAATATTTTTGGAGGGTCGAGGAGACGGTACGGGCGATCGTGTCGATCGATTGAAACTCGCACTGGCGAAGACTCCCAATTTTTTTGGCGTGCTCGTATCGTTGCCGAAGACGAATCTTTTCGAGCTCGCATCGCTGAGACGCGCACTCGTCGACCAATTTGTCGGAGAGCTTTTTCGCCTGAAGGCCCAGGTTGAGGGCCTCGATCCGCATCTCGATCGATCGGTAATCCTCCCAGGCCAGTTGCATCTCGAGTTTAACGACCTCGCGCTGACGTTTGAAGTACAAGAGGGATCGGTTCAGCCGGGACTTGCCACTCGCGTTTTCCTCCTCCCTGTGAGTCGACTCGACGCCCGCCGTAATACTCTTCAATCTGTTGTCGGCCGCTATTTTGTATTGTATTCTGCAACACAGTATTCTGTCCGCGCTCTGCAACGACAATATTTTTTCGTTCAGTCGTGCCCTTTCCCTCAGCAGTTGCCTCATTTTTTCCCTCATCTCGGTAAGCTCGCTGTCCTCCGCCGCCGCCGCAGCCGCCACCGCTCGCGGCGACGAGAAACTCCCCGCTCCCTCGGTCGTCCTCGTTGCGCCGCTTCCTCTTTCCCTCCTCGTTTGACTCTCGAGATTCGCCAGTTTTTCCTTGAGCATGCTTATCTCCTTTTTCTGCTCCTCGACCATCTTTATGTATCCGGTAACGTGCATCTGATAGGATACTATGTTCTTCTTGATGTTTAATTTGATTTTCTTGGCGCGATTCGCGTATCTCAGAGTGTTGTAAGTGTCTTCGTAGCTGAGACTGGACGGCCCGACATTGGCGATCATCACCGTCCGACAGTTCCCGCCCAGAGAATCCTTTAGCAGACGCGTCAGTTTCGAGTCTCGATAGGGGATGTGCTTGACGCCGTCCGCCAAATTGTTTATACAATTGCCAAGGGCCAACAGAGATTTGTTGATGTTGGCGCCTTCTTTGAACCGCGCCCCCTTGCAACCGGTGGCGGACGCCCGCTCCGATCCCGCCAGGTCGATCATCGAAAGCTTGACGTGTTTCTTCTGGCCGTCGAGTTTTTCCGTGATGCTGACGTACACCTGAGAATGGAAAAACGCACCGACTGAGACGTTACGCGCCCGGAGGATCCCGAGGCGAGCCCCCCGCGTTCGCGTACCCACCTGAAAGACCGCGTGACTCCGACTGCTCTCCTCGTTGGCGTCGGTCGGATGCTGCGTACGATTCTTGTTGCCCCTGGCGAGGAGAGAGAACAGCTCGTCCGCGCTGTGGATCTTAACTATCTTGAGATCGGCGACGACGATACCGTGCCTCCCGTCGTCCCTGATGGCCAACGGACCCACCTTGTGCAACAAGTCGCACACGTTTTCGTTGTAAACTTCGAGATAGGTCACGCCGAGGGTGAATTCCCTTCGATCGTTCTGAGCCTCCATACGCGAGAATAGCTCCGACATTGTTCTAAACGTAATGCCGGGATCGTCCTCTCGTCCCAGCATGGTGTGAGTCTTGCCAGCGCCGGTAGCGCCGTAAGCGAACACCGAACAATTGTAACCCTCGAGAAGACCGGATATCGCCTCTTTGGTGGTACCCTCGAATACCAGCGCGTTGTCGCAGCTCTCGTCGAACACCCGATCAAACATAAACTCCAACTCTTTGTTTTGCTTCTTCAAGAGGTCGCGACCCTTCTGGGCGACGCCCCTGTAGTAGAAGGGGCTCTCCTCCTCCTTCGGATCGAAAATCAGCATCCTATCGTCGACGACTTTGACGACGTTGCGGCAATTCTCCTGGGACTCTCTCTCGTTGGCTGGACGCACCCGAACTATCACCCGTATGCTGCTGCTGCTGCTGCTGCTGCTCGTTGCTGCATCGTTCTCGTTCCGCGTCGCGCTCGTGCTACCGCTGGTACTCGGTTTCGCGACGCCACCATTTTTTCTTGAAAATCTGTGCGTTTTCCCGGGTGAAAAGGCCTTCTCGAGATCGCGTTTGTTGAAAACCATCGTGCCCCGGAGGAATCAATTACGCACGGTGAGCGGGAGGCGTCCGGAGACTCGTCCGAATCTGACAGTTTCTCGCGGGTCCGGCCTCCCGCGCCCGAGCGCGCCCGCTCGTACGCTTCTCCCTTCGAATCCTTGATTCTCGATCCTTGGCCCCCGCGGTTAATCGCCGCGAACGTTTTCCACTTGATTCACTCAAGAGGCACTTTTACAAAACAGCTCGAACTCTCGACACTCCTCGATACTTGAGATCAAAGAGTGATCGAAACTGACGAGTAGTACGACGCGAGCCGTTAGCTACTCGCCGGCACCGCGGGCTCGGGGGGGACTCTCGATTCAAAATTGTGCTTGCGTAGAATGTCGCGGGGAGGCGCTGCCGCGGCTTGTCGCCTCGTTAACCCGGTTTTCGTCGCTCGGATCAACGGAATTCTACAACGGAAATAATTGTAGCGACGACCGTACCATTGGTTCTCGAGAGTTATCGAACGCAACGGATACGCGAAGCTCGCTCGAAACGCCGAGCTTCGGCTCGGCCAATGACCAGCCCGATTCCGCAATTTTGAGCGTTCGCCCGTTAAACCGGGGCGGCGCTGCGGCTAGCTTCGTTTCGTGCCGCCGACCGGCGGACGCATCGCGGAGCGAGCGAGTAATTGCGCGAAAATAAGTCGAAAAAGGCTGGCGAGCGTCGAGCAATCCGAGAGAATCTAATGAAAAATAGTTAGCGGTGGTTCGGTCGATTCGTCGTCGCCGTCGTCGTCTCGGTCGTCTCGGTCGTCTTCGCTCGGTCGTCGCGTTGTCGGTGCGGCGCGGCGGCGGCAGCGGCGATTCGGAGACGGAAGGGAAAGGATTCCGGGCGACGGTATCGGGCCGCTTATCGCTGCGAGAGCCTCGGTGATAAGAGAGTTGAAAAAAAATAGTCGTTGCCCGACGCGGTTCGTTCCGAGGTGGCGCGTGTCGTCGTCGCGTCGCTCTCTTCGAATCGAACGGCAGTGACGACACCGGAGAGGCTAAGAATGATTGGATCACCGTCGTCGCCGTCAACGCAGTCTCCTTCGTCGTTATTATGTACGTTTGCGGATATTCCGCGCTAACCTCCAAATATTTGACCGGGACTGGCGGAAAGTCGTCGACGCGCGCGGGTAGAGAAAGATGCGGGCGGGATCAGCGGCGGTGGGTCGCGTCATCGATAGGAAGGAAAGGGAGGTCCGCGAGTCGCGGCGGGAAGAACGGTCAAGAGCGCGGTGGGTCGGCGCTTAGCGGAGCAAGAGCCGATACTCGCGGGCTCGGAGGTACGAATTCGCAATCGAAATGTTGGCCGATCGGGAAAAAGCGTTACAAGTGGGCTCGGCGCTCGCGTACGGCGCCTCGTCCTTCCTCATAACGGTCATAAACAAGATGGTCCTGACGGGTTACGAGTTTCCGTCGTTTCAAGTGCTGGGCCTGGGTCAAATGGGCGCGACGATAGTACTCCTGTCGGCGGCGAAAAAATTACGGCTGGTCGATTTCCCTAGTTTTCAAGCGTCGACGTTGGTCAAGATATGGCCGTTGCCCCTGATTTACGTAGGGAACATGATATTCGGGCTGGGCGGGACGCAACAACTGAGCCTTCCCATGTTCACCGCGCTCAGAAGATTCAGCATACTGATGACGATGATCGCCGAATACTTCATACTGGGAACAAAGCCGGCGACGTCCGTCCAACTGTGCGTCTACACCATGGTCCTGGGAGCGTTGCTCGCCGCGTCGGACGATCTCTCGTTCAGCGTCAAAGGCTACGTCTTTATATTGGCGAGCGACGTCTTCACCGCGGCGGGCGGAGTCTGCGCCAAGCAAAAATTAAATTCCAAGGAGTTGGGAAAGTACGGCGTGATGTTTTACAATTCGGCTTTGATGATAGGCCCGGCGTGCGCGCTCGCCTGGTACACCGGAGACGCGCGCGAAGCCGCGGCTTACCCGCGCTGGAGCGAATTTTCTTTCGTCGCGCAGTTCTGCCTGTCGTGCGTCATGGGATTCGTCCTCTCGTACAGCATACTCATGTGCACTCACTACAATTCGGCCCTGACGACCACCGTCGTCGGATGCGTCAAGAATCTGAGCATCACGTATCTGGGAATGACGATCGGAGGGGACTACGTCTTTTCTTGGATCAACTTCGCCGGACTGAACGTGAGCGTGCTCGGCAGTTTGGTGTACGCGTGGGTCACCTTCGGGCGAAAGGACGCCGAAGCCAAACACTCCCCGCCGGCCGAGCTCCCGCCGGACCGGGTACAGCTGGTGTAGCGCGGCCCGCCCTCGGGCCCCGGCCCTCCGCTCTCCTCGCGGATCGTTCCGTTTCGCTTTCGCGATCGCGGCGAATCGCGTCGGGGCCGAACGGCGCGCGCGGCGTCCCGCGACTCGCGCCGTTAACAATGTTTATATGTATATATATATATATATATGTATGTACACGTGTATCGTACGAGCGAACAAGAAGAAAGAGAAAAGGAAAGCGAAAGGTCGACGCTCTCTTGATCCTCGGATCGAATTGGTTTTTCAGGGAGGGCGCGGTGGACGGAATCGACGCGGCGAGGATCGACGAGCGAGGCGGCGGGGGCGGGTGCGTGGGCTCGAGAGTTCGGGAAGAATCGAGCGCGTTTGTCAAAGTTTCAGGGTGCCGTGCTCGGCGCGGGTGCCGCGGCCCTCTCGCTCGCCGATCCGTTTCGCGCCGACATGATAGCGTGCCTCGGCGAAACGACGGGCAAGGCGGCGCTGGCCCGTTGCCTCGAGCGTATGCGCTCGTCCCCCGAGAGTCGCCGCATACTCGAGGAGAAACCCCGAATACGAAGCGCGAGCGTCGATCTGGCGAGGCTCGCCGCCTTGCCGGACGCCACCCTCGGCAAGACCTATCACGAGTTTCTTCGCGTAAACGTAAGACTATCAAATAATTATCGAAGGAGACGATTACGCGGGGGGGGGGGGCCGAAGCCGCCGCGCGACCGAAACCCCCCAGGAGCGTCGATCGAGAGATCCGGTAAAGTTTATCGAGGACGTCGAGACGGCGTACGTGATGCAGCGTTACCGAGAGGTTCACGACATAGTTCACGCGGTCCTTCTGATGCCGACGACGATGCTCGGGGAGGTTAGCGTCAAGTGGATCGAGGCGCTGCAAACCGGACTGCCGATGTGCCTCGGCGGTGCGATACTCGGGGCGGTGAGACTTCGTCCGAGGTAAACGCGGGTTCGCGCGCCCGCGGCCCCCGGGCCGCGATCGTCGGGAGACTCGCTGACCCCGCGTGTCCCGTCTCTCGCAGGCAGAGACGGCTCTACCTCGAGCATCATCTTCCCTGGGCTCTGGCGACCGGAAGGAGGGCCAACTTTCTCCTGGGAGTCTACTACGAGGAACGCTGGGAACAGCGCCTCGAGGATTTCCACGCCGAGATGAGGATCGTTCCTCTCGCCTCGCGCGTTCCGCGGCCCTCGGACCGCCCGTCGTAGCTGCCGCAGGCCTCGCGTACTCGGTATAACAATACTCTTTATTGATTACAACACCGGAAATACGAAGAATATAATTTTTCACGATAGACGACAATCGTCGGGAGATTATCGGTCAGCGACGGAGGCGGCGTCGTTGCCCTCGCCTCGTCGTCCGATCGCGCTTTCGGACTGTCCTTAAACGTACCGTTACGACACACTCGGAGAAAATAGTATTTCCCGGGCAAAGACGCGTTCGCCCGATTCGGTGCGCGGCGCGGACGCGTCGACGGATTTCGATGAGCCGCCGTCGCCGCGCGCCTCTCGCGCGAGTACCCTTATTTTTATGCATACGCGGGGTAGCCCGCGACGGAGCTTTGTCCGTAAAAGGGCGCAAAACGGCGCGACTCGGAACTCGAGCCCCGTTCCGAAGTTCGGTCGCGGGACGCCCCGTGTACACGTAACACGTGTATACTCGCGCGTACGAACTCGTCGGTTCGAAAGGTGGGTAGGTAGGTAGGTAGGCGAGCAAGTCTCGGTAGAAACGATAAAGTTTGAGCACGCGACGAAAATACAGGAGCAACGCAGGGCTCGCGTCGATAAAAACGGGACGAGCGCGGTCTCGAGTCTCGAAAGCTTCGACGCTTACCGAGGATCGAGGTTAATCTAGTTGAGCACACGAGTTTAATGGCCGCGGAGCGTCCGCCGCGCGCTCGGCGAGAGCCTCGCCCGGTTCGCGCGAGACGCGGACGTCGCTTCGCGGCTGATTGTTAAAGTTTCGTCGTTTTGGTCCGCGCGGTGCCGGAGCGAGATCCCCCCGCTCTCTCCCTCTCCTCCGGCCGGTCCGACTCCTCCGTCCGTTCGTTCCGTCCAGCCGCCTCAATCCGAGTCGGCTCGGGCGAGAAACGAGTGTATCCGTCGAAAGGTCGGCCTGTCCTCGGCTCGCTCGCTCCAGCACTCGATCATCAGACGATAGAGATCCGGAGGGCAGGCGGGCGGTCGTTCGGGAAGCCGAGGCTCGGTCCTCGCGGCGCCGCTGCCGCCACTGCCGCGGCCCGATACCCCGGCGCGATACCATCGGGCGCAGTTCTCCAATATTTGCTCCGAAGTCATGTCCGAGAGGGGCATCTCCTCGCAGCGGTCGAGTATCTCCCAGGCGGTCGTCGCGAACGACCAAACGTCCGCCCGACAGCTGTTTCGCTTCCCCTGGAAGAAAGGAGCTCGCGAGTCAATCGGCAGGGAGAGAGAGAGAGAGAGAGAGAGAGAGAGAGGGCGTCGCACTCACGAGCAAAACGGCCTCCCAGGACATCCAGCGAAGCGGAATCTTGACGCCGCGCTCGTCGACGCAGTACTCGTTGTCGTACTTGGCCCGATAAATCGCGTGGTCCGTGATCTTAACCTCGAGATTACTCCCGACGACGCAGTTTCTGAAAGCGAGACGAGAGAGACGGGAGGTTCGAGTCCCCTTCGAGAACCGGAGGGTCCAAGGGCCGAGGGAGAGAGAGAGAGAGAGGAACCGACCTCGCCGCGAGATCGCAGTGGGGCAGATCGAGCCCCTCGAGGTACTTCATTCCCGAGGCTACGTCCGCGAGAATCCCGAGCAACCCGCCAACGTCCAGTCGACCGCCGTCCCCGAGTCCCGTCTCCCCTCTCACGAAATCGGGCAAATCGCCGAGTCGGCCGTACTCGAAGACCGCCCCGAAGGGTTCCTCCTCGACGAGGGCTATCACCCGGGCGATGTTCGGATCGCGCAGTTCGGCCAACGCGCGCATGTTCCTCGCGAAGGCTCTTCTGCGACCGAGAGAGAGAGAGACGGAGCGTGAGCGCGATCGTCCGCGAGGGGCGCGGGGGCGGGGGGGAGGAGGGGCATCTCTCACTCGAAGGAATCGGTGACGCCGCGCCACAGCGATCGCACCGCGACGACTCGCCGACCGGTACTATCCTCGATCCCCGTCTCCGAAGGGTCGTCCGGAATTCCTTTCGTCTCGCAGAGGTGCACCTGCCGAAGAAACGAGACGAGTCGCGAGAACGCGGCGAGAACGTCGCGGGGGGTGGTGCGAACGGGGCGCGCCGTACTCACGAATCCGAAGCTTCCCTCGCCGATTTTGTCGATAATTCGCAGCCTGTGCCTCGAGACTCGCCGTATCTCGGAGGAGTTCGGGCCATCCGCGAGACGCGAGCACTCGTCGACGCGAAGGGTCGTGAAGAGGCTCGTACCGCTGCTTCCCTCGCGGCCGCCGCCGCCGCCGCCGCCGCCGCCGCCGCCGCCGGAGCACCGCTCCTCCTCCTCCTCCTCCTCCTCCTCCCGTCGTTTCATCCGCGCGACGAGTCGTACCGTCGGAACGCCGGTCGCGGCGCGGCGTCCCCCGACCTCGCGGCCGATCGTCGGCGCGACCGAGCCGCCTCTCTCGAGCGGGAACGCCGTCGGAAGAGAAGCAGCGACGGCGGCGACGCCGAGGCCCCCGTGCCCGCGAAGCGTCGCCGCGCGCGAGAAACTCCGAACGCCTGAAACGACGACGCGGAGAGACGAAAAGAGCCGGTCCCGGGAAGGCGGGTGGCGCGAGCGCCCCGAAGGTGAATTCTTACCCGCGGGTCGGTCGTCGCGGGCCAAGTTTTCCTCGGGAAAGGGGCCGCGAGACCCGGGCGAGTCGACGATCGTTCCGTCGATCGATCGGACGAGGCTCCGCCGATGGTCGGGCGACTCGCGGCGACGGTTACCGCCGCGCTTCGACGGAACGGAGGCGAGGCTCGCCGGGGGCGAGCCGCACAGGAGCGCGGCGTGCCTCTGCACGAGAGCCACCTTGTTTCGTCCTCGGATCTTGGCGAAGAATATCGCGCACGCGAGGAGCAGGGCGAGGAGGGTCAACCCGGCGCTCGCCGGTCCGACGTACGCCCGTGAGTCGTCGATCGGGAAAGCGTCCGGCCCGAGACTCGTCTCCCGACGTCGCGTCTCCTTCTCGTCCCCCTCGTCGTCGAAGCAACTCGGCGCGTCGGAGGCAACGGGGGTCGCGGCGGTGGCGGTCGTCGCCTCGGTCACGGTCGCGTTCCACTCGTCGACGCGCTCGGGATCGGGAGGTGACCGGGAGGAGAGACCGGCGGCGTCCCCGTCGTCGCTCGGTACTCGTTCTGCGGGAGAATCGGAGCGTCAGAGACGGAGCGCGCTCACCGCTTCGGAGAGGAACCCGCTCACCGCTTCGAAAGGTGACCTCGCTGACGAGGAGCCACCGGGATCGCGGCTTCATCTCGAACTTGACGAATCTCGCGACTCGGGATCCGAGATCGAGGTCGAGAATCGCGACGCCGGCGAATCTCCGGGAATCGGGAACGCTCGTCTCGATCGCGAGCGGCTCGTAGTCCCGAGGGTTCCGGGCGAAGAGGCACCGCACCCGGGAGAAGGGCTCGATTCCCTCGTCCGGGGCGTTAGCGGCGTGTATCCTCGCCGTCCGGAATCGTCGCGTCTCGGCGAACTCGAAGACGAGAACGACCGGATCGAGATCGGTCCAGCCGACCCACCGGCTCGGGTCGGACAGCGACGGGACGACCGAGGACGAGGAAGAATCGACGAGTCGGCGCGGCTCCTCGCCCGTCGCCCCGTCGGTCAGCTGGCCGAGTCCTCCCGCGAGGCGCTCCCCGTCGGTCCCGTCGTACGAGAGATCCTCGACGTTGGCCCCTCCCGGGCCGAACGCTCGTCCCCTCGGCGCCTCGTATCTCCTCGGTCCGTCTGCGCGAGCGGGCGCGAGCGGGCGCGAGCGGGGGCGAGCGGGGGCGCGCGCGTCACCGACCGGACGAGAGCGAACGATCAAGCAACGCGGTCGGAGAAGAGGGGGTCGGGGGGGGATGTCGGGGAGCAACGACAACGACACGGTCGACTCACGGTCCCAGGCGCATCCGTGTATCTCGACCCTCATGCAGACCGTTCGGGGATGCTCGCTGTACGGAACGAAGCGGACCCTGCTCGCGACGAACGGGAGCTCCAGCTTCTGCTGCTCGACGAGGTACGTGTTGCTGTTGCCGCGGAGTCTCTGAAATCCGATCGGGGGCCCTCCCGTCGAATCGCCGAGGCTCGAGAACGCGCGCGGGGGCGGGGCTTTCGAGGAAGGACCGCCGAGCGCGGCGCGCGCTCACCCGATCACCGGCGAGGCTCCTGTACGGGTGCCAACGGGAGTCGCGCCAGTACTCGAGGAGAAAGGACTCGGCGTACTCCTGGCCCTGACCGTTTCCGAACCGTCCCTGGGTCTCGGTCCGCGTCACGAGGTGATCCCGCCCTAGGTCGACCTCGAGGTACTCCCTGACGTCCCCGCTGATCTGTGCCCTCGGGCACCAGGCGCCCCCGTTCTTCTCCTGCCTTATCCTGTGGCCCCGAGAGACGCGCGCCGAGCGACAGAGAGAGAGAGAGAGAGAGAGAGAGGCGCGCGGCGAGAGAGAGAGAGAGAGAGAGACGGAGAGATGAAAGAGGGAGAGAGAGAGAGAGAGACGCGGAGACCGTCGAAGAACTCCGCGAATCGGGAAAAAGCGAAAGAGGCGGCGGAGCAAGGTTGCCCGTACCGCTCGTGGTACCTCGCGTTCTGGGGACCGACCGACTTGCTCTCGTGACTCGAGCTAGCCGTTATCGCCTCGTCCGGTATCCGTCCCTCCTCCATCCCGAGGGGAAGCCCGCACTCGTCCGCGTCCGGGCCGAGATCCCGACGAGCCTCCTCCCCGCGGAGACCCAGACCGACCGCGAGCATCGTCACCGTCAGCACCGACTCGAGCGCTCTCATCTCGTCCTCCTCGCGGACGATTCGCTCCTCGGGTCATGCCGCCCGCCCGCCCGACCGACCGACCGCTCGCTCGCCTCCTTCCTCAGCGGCGCGGACGCCCGAGCGCTCTCGAGTCGTCTCCGCGCGACAACGGGCGAGGGAGAGGACGTCCGCCGCGTCGAAGATTCACCGCGCTCGGAGGAAGAGGGGCGCGCGCGGCTCGTGAAAAATTGAGCGCCCGTCGATCGTAACCCCCCCCCCGCCGCCGCCGCCGCCGCCGCCGCCGCCGCCGCCGCCTCGCGCACACGCGCCTCTCGTCGACTTTTGCCCTCGACGCGCGGTCGATCGTTCGCGCCGCGCTCGTTATCGTCGCGGCCTCCGAAATTCCGAGCGTCCGCGGCGCCGACGACGACGACCGCGACGACGATCCCCTCCCTCGAGAACGTTGTCGCTTCGCTGGAAAAACGAGTCGCCCGAACGCGCGCGATCGCGAATGTCCGAGAGAACTCCGCCGAGAACGGTCGAGGGAACGGACGCGCGCGCGCCACTGGACCGGGTCGAGATCGCGCGCGTGCCGAGGCTCCGGTCGACGCGCCTCTCTCCCGCTCCTCGGTCCAACCCCCACCCCCGGCGTCCGTTTCACCCTCGGTGGTCGTTCGATCCCTGGACCGGCGCGCCCGTTCCGCCTCGTCCTCCCGAGTGCGCAAGATCCCCCCGCTTCTTCTCTCCGTCTCTCTCGACGGCTCGCGGCGCGAACGCGCGCGCGCGCGCGCCGAGCGCGGACCGCTGCCCGTCGAGTCCCGCTCGGAGTCGGGACGAGTCGCGCGGGAGAGAGGAGAAAGGACCAGCAGCGACGACGCGCTCCTTCGAGCAACGGCCTTCTTTACTTTTACTCCTTTCGCGGCGACGCCGCGTCCGCCCGACAAACGTACTAATAATAACCGGAAACGCGGGAGTTCTCGCCGTTGCGACCCTCGGCCCGTCGGGCCAACGCCGCGCGCCGGATCAACGGAACGACGTACTTCCGGGTGAGCCGAAGGTTCCTCTGTTCGAAGAGCACGAACCGGCCGCCCCGGCCGTCGAGGACCCGCTCCTCCTCCGCCTCGCTCCGCGGCGGCGGCTCCTCCAGTTCGAGATCCGAGTCCCTCAGCAGCGCCGTCGTCTGAGCGAACGAGAGAGACGCGTCGACGATTCGAACGAGGTTGCTCGCGCGCGTTTCCCGCTCCGCCGGCCGCCCCGCGTACTCACCTCCTCCAGCCGGATCCCCGCCGTCTCCCCCGAGTATACTCCCAGGTCGCGTCTCGTCCGCTTCTCGCCCGTGCTTATTCCGATGATAACGACGATGCCGAACGAACGCTCAGCGGCGAACGAACCGATCGATTCGAGCGCACCGGGACGCCTCGACAGCTCCTGCGACGGGAAAACGGACGACGCCCCACCCTCGGTCGTCAACGAGTCGACGGCCACCGGATCGATCGGGAGCTTCTCCTACCTGAACGAGAATCGGGAGAACCGGCAGAGCCACGTCCCCGACGACCTTCAGATCCTTCGCGAGCAGATCCTCGACCGTCAAACCCGAAATCTCCGTTTTCGCTTTCAACAGGCTTTCGTAAAGAGCGCGCCTCGGCGTCGAGAGCGGCAGCGCCGACCGTTCGAGCTCCCGCGACTCCGGTCCGTCCTCGAGACGCGCGACCACCTCGCGATCCAGATCCACCGTTCTCCCGCTCTCGCTCGACAGCTCGTACGTGTCCAGCAGTATCGTTCCTGAACATCGTCCGATCAAACTTGGCTCTCTGCCTTCCCGTCCTCCGAGAACCCAACCGTACCGACCTCGAAGCAGACCGCGCAACCGAGGCTCCAGTATTTCCGGCCTCTCCTTCGACAAACTATTCCCCACGAGAGTCGCGCAACTCCCGACCTGCTCCAGAGTCGCTCGAACCTTCTCCGACCACGGCCAGATCGGGTCTCGGGGCCTGTGATCGATTATTTCGACGACTCGATCTTCCAATCCGGACAACCCGCCACCCCCGTCCCTCGTCGCGTGATGATCGACCAGCGTCACCTCCAGATCGACCGCTCTCGCGAGAGCCCCGAGATCGATCTGGTCTCTTTTAACGAATCGTTGAAACGAATACTCGTTGCGCGCGCGCGCGCGCGCCCTTGCTCTCTTTACCTGAACGTCAATTCGTCACGGGTTATCCCGTGTTTCTCGAGAAACCAGACGACCTCCGTTTTTAGACGATACTCGTTCTCGGGTATATTCATTACGGCGAAAACCGCCGCCGCCGGACCCCCGTCTGCTCTCGACCTCTCGAGCTCCTCGCGGTACAGACGGTAGCCTTGCGCGAGAGCGCACACCGCGGAATCCAAGTCGCACGTCGAATTGCCCAGTACGACCCGCGCTCGCTCGTACCCCGTCGGTTCCCTCTGCGAACACCCGTTTCCGCGTCACCCGCTGCGTCTTTTTTAAATTTGCCGCGCCTCCCGCCGCTGCTGCCGCCTGCGGCGAGTCTCGACGGGAACGGTCGTCCGCTCGTTCGATACTTTCCAACCTCGTTGTCGGACTCGTAGCGTCGCGCTCGCTTACCAGTGCTGATTTCGAAGCGCGCAGAAAATCCTCCATATCTCCCGATACGTGTCTCTTCGTTTCTTCGATTTCGGAACGATTCACCGTTGCGGCGGACGATCGGCCGCGTCCGTGTCCCACCGCGCTTCCCGTCGCTCTCCGACGGACGAGCGCCTTTGCCCGTTGGCGCTGCGACCCGTTCCCCGAACGTTACGGCCTAACCCCCCGAACTTCCGAACCGACCCGCCGTTATGAGCGGTGCTCCGGTCCCGAGCGGATCCTCGACCGTTTACGCCTCCAACTTGCCCTTTTCTCTCACCAACAACGACCTTCATCGGCTCTTTGAATCTTACGGCAAGATCGTCAAGTGAGTGCGACCTTTGCGACGCGATCCACCCTCGACCCTCGGATTTCGCCCTTTCTTCGACTCGTTTTCTCTTGTATTCTCTCTCTCGTCCGTTGTCGTCCCGTCTCTTCAGAGTCACCGTGCTCAAGGACAGAGTTTCCAGACGCAGCAAGGGAGTCGCGTTCGTTCTCTTCCTCAGACCGGAGGACGCTCTCGACTGCGTCAGAGGCATCGACCGCACCGAGGTAAGGAAAAAGACATCTTTCCGGATTCCGTCTCTCGCCTCGGTCGGTTCATGACGCGCTCGCGCGCAGATCGGCGGACGCACGATCAAGAGCTCCATCGCCGTTGACAACGGACGAAGCGCCGAATTCGTGAGACGCAGGGATTATCCGGACAAGTCGCAGTGTTGGGAGTGCGGCGAGGCGGGCCATCTCTCCTACGCGTGCGCTCGCAACACCCTCGGCGCTAGAACCCCGCCGCCCAAGAGAATCAGAGCCCGAAAGCGCGAGCGCCGATCGACCGCGGTTGCCCCTCGCCGCTACGACGACGACGACGACGACGACGACGACGACGACGACGACGACGACGGCGGCGGCGAGGACGACGGGGATGACCGCTACGAGCCGGAAACTTTGAGCGAAGCCGTTCGACGTACGGTGAGTCGCGGACGGCCGCTCTTTCGCCTCCGTTCTCTTTCCCGGGTTACCTCCCGAGAGATAACGGCGTCGTTTCTTACAGCAAGAAGAACTCGAGTTCGAGAGATCGAGAGCAGGGATGACGAGCGGTCGTCGCGACGATTCGACTTTGCGCGGGGAAAGACAGCCGCCCCGTAAACGTTTCAAAAAACTCCAGTCTTACTTCAGCGACGAAGAAGAATTGACCGAATAACGCAATATTTATTTACCGCCGACAAACTCTTCCCGTTTATTGAAAATTACTCGTTCTCGGCGTTGAGGAGTTCCCGATACGCAGCGACGACTCGTTCCGCGCTACTCTCGCGAGAACCTTCGATCTCGAACCATCGTCCGCTGGAGACGCTCGGTACCGATCTTTTCTCAAACGCGCTTGTCACGCGAAACGCGGTTTTCGCTCGTTGGGAGGGCCGCCCTCGCTCCGCGGCGCTCGCCGCGGCGACGTTCGCTCTCTCCGGCGACAGGCTCGTCTTTATCAGTGTCAGAGCTTCCCCTGTGAAAAAAACGGGAAGCCCCGGAGGAACGGTGCGAACGGGAAACGAGAAAAGAAGAGACGTTGTCGCTCGGCGGAGCCGAACGCGGCTCTCGAGACTCACGTTCGTTCTCGTGAGACGCCAGGCCCTCGAATCTCTCGAGCCGCTTCACGAACAGGTGAAACGCGTCCTCGATGTTCGAGGCTCTCGTTACAAAATCGGGATCGCGCTTCGCGAGATAACTCAGCAAGCGGACGCCCCTCTTGAGGGCGCTGAGCTGCCTCCTCTTGGCCGTTGCGTTCGAGGGAGTATCCTCCGCGTTGCCGAGGTCGATTCTCGAGCACTCGGACAGCAGCGTTATCGCGTACGAGAGGACTCTCGAGCAGCAATTGCACGACCGGGGCGAATCGGTTATCCAGGGGACCCGTTCGGTCAGGACGATCCGGTTGACCGCCGACAGAAAGGCGTCGCTCATCTCGATCGTAACGACCGGGTCGAACCTGAACCTCTCGATTTGCGCCGTGTACACCTCGAGCGGGCAAGCCTCCGCTGTCAACAACGATCGCGATTGTTAAGACCGCCGCCGTCGGCAACGCCGCAACAGCGACGCCTGGGATACGTTACCCGACGTGAAGTGCAACAGCCCGTTCGAAACGTAAAGGTCTGAAAGGAGAAAGAGCCGCGAACGAGTCAACAGGGGCCGCGAGGAGGCTCGGGCGCGCTTCCGCGATCATACGTACTCGCTCGGGAAAGGCAGAGGCTCGACCCGAACGTTGCCAGTTTACAAAAAATGTCCATCATCCTCGTGATGGACGGGAAGCAGCGATCGAGGGGCCTCGAGAGTATCATCTCTCCGAGTATGTTCCTCGCGTACTCCAATCTTTAACGGGGAAAGGCGGAGGTTATCCGGGAAAGGCGGAGGTTATCCTCGCGCGATACGTACCCGAGTGGACAAAAGTCGAGCCGGCTCTGGACGCTCGTCAGAATTCTCGCGATCGCGCATATCAAACCGCTGAACTGATGGGATCTTCTCTGTGTGCGCAACGCATACCCCCTTCGTTCATACTCGTTAACGGGTGACGGTCGTTGGCTCGGGGCTCGTGCGAACGCCCCCGCCCGATATAGCTAAGCGAGAAACACGTACCACGAGACCGAGCGCCTCGACGAATTCCAGCATCATCTCCAATATCTCAAATTTGTGACCTCTCTTGGCCCAGCCGCCGTACCGAACCATTTCCCTCTCGTACGTGAGATAGTCCTCGTCTCGATCGGTCGTCAGTCGGGTCTTGCCGGTGATGTACTCGCACAGGTAATCGGAGCCCTCGGCTACGTACGAGAGGGCACCGACGGCCCTCCTCGCCTCGATACCGCGTTCCGCCTCGTACCACGGACGGCTCTCGCAGATCGAGCCCTCCTCGGGACGAGCCTCCGTCCTCCGGTTGTAAAACTCGGACAAGTACAGATCGTTCATGTCCCTGATGTCGTCGTTCTTCATTGCGCCGAAGATCGTCCGCAGTACGATCGTCGCATTGAGGAGCAATTCTCGCGTCGCGGACACCATCTGCGCGAGGAAGCGTTCTTCTCCGGATTATTCTCGCTCGAGCCCCTCGCCCGCGCGTCCCCGTCCTGGCGCCTCGCGCCAACGTACCTTGTTCACGATCGGTACGCACTCCTCCGAGTTTATCTCCGCTCTTGTTTTTCTCATCATCGCCGCGAGATCCGCCGTAAAAAATTCCACGCTCAATCGTCGACCGTTCACGATGCTCGCGATAGGTTTTACCAGCACGGGATTCTCTGTTCGAGGCCCAACACGAAAGATCGCGCGTATCTCGAGACCGTTCGCCCCTGACCGCCGCTCTTCATCCACTTACCGAATATTCTGAAGGTCTCCTCCTCTTGCAAGATCGGCAGATTCCTTCGACCGATCTTCTCGACGATCTCGATGTCGACGACCGATTTTTCCGCCATCGATGGCTCAAAGATCGACCGGGGTACGCGGCCGAGCGGAACGTCTTCGAGTATTATGCGAAAAATTAGCTACCGACCCGTACAAGTGCGTCGACGGGTCGATTCTTCGTCAGCCTCGACTCACCGCGAGACTCGCACGTTTTGAGGATGAACGCGGCGGGATCGGCCGGATCGTCGTTGTCCGTTTGAACGCTCGTCTCGTTCACCCTTACGGACTTTGTCGCGCCGAGTTTCCGAAACCTCGAGCTCTCGGGTGAACCGCGCGCACCGCTCGCCACGGGATTTTTCGGCTGCGTCATTTTTATCGTGCCCGCTTCCAACAATTTGCATCTGTCCATCAGCGTACCCAATTCCAGGGCCTACCGGCGAGAACGTACCCCGCCTCCGTTATCGTCGACCTCCGCGCGCTCGCTTTCTCGCTAATTGCCTGTTACGTACCTGGAACTCGTTTCGCGTTTTCAGATTTTCGTTCTCCTTGTGCAACGCGTCGAGCTCCGCGCGATGACGACAGGCCTGTTCCTCGATGAAGCGCGCCTTCTCTATCCTCTCGTTCTCGCAGCGAAGCTGCGTCTGTTGGAGCTGACTTCTCAGGAACACGCTTTCGCCCTCTTTCGTCATGAAATCCTCCAGCAGCTTTTTATTTTCTTGCTCCAATTTCTCCAGACGCCTGAACGACGCGCCGTCTGCGGACACGAGTGTCACGGGTGATCCGTCCCGACGGCTCGGGACCTCCCTCTTCTTCCGTCTTACCGGTTTCGACTACTACGTCCTCCTTTGGACGGAACGTGGAATTCAGATTTCCCCGGCGGAGAAGGTTCGACTCGAAACCCTGGAAACCCGAGGGCGCGTCGTCCTCCGCGATGGAAACGAGCTTTTCCGACGGAGCCGCCGCTCTCCGACGAGGCACCTCGCGCGAGACGCCCGCCGGCGCGCTCGTGCTCCTCCGCGGCGCGCTCCGACCCGGATCCGTCCGAACCTCCTGCGATCGAGCGTCTCCTTTGTTAACCGTATAATTTCGATTGACGCGCGAAGCGAAACGCGCGGACTCACTTGCCGCGTGCAAGCTTGCGACGCGATGATATCCATCTCCTCGATCGCGTTGTCGTCAAAGTCATCGCCCCACAAATCATCGTTTTCCGTCGCTCTGGAGGTTACCGGTGCGGCTCCGACCACGCCAGCCTCAATTTTTGCTCTCTTCGCGGGTAACGACGAATCTTTGTCAAATTCCTTGCCGTACCTCTTGTTCGCCATTATTTAGGCGCACGCGGGCGCGCGCGAGCCGTATACGACAGGCGCAGCGTTCGTTTCTCTCGAATGTATCGGGTAGACGCGTACGATACATCGACGAAAAGTGTTATCAATTTTCCGGCGCCACGAATCGTGCTCGTTGTCGCGTCACATTGCGCGGTCACTTTTCCGTACGCGACTGGAGCGATCTCGCAAGCGTGTTTCGCTACCTCCGCCGCTGCCGCTGCCGCTGCCGCCGCCGCCGCCGCCGCCGCCGCACTGACGTACGCGGAATTTTTTCGGCTACACACGGGAGAGCATATTTGTATATATAGACGCAACACACGCGATACAAACTCTCGCACGCGTGTATCGTCTCGCGGCGCAAAGAAAATCACAACTCTGAGGAAAATACAACAGCCGTGTCTCTCGACTCGGGATTAAAAGTTTGTCCGCGAACGTTTGCGGGGTAAGCCAGAAAGAAATCTCTTTGTCAAAGCTGTCAAAAGAAATCTCGAAAGATATATATACGTAAACGCAAAGATAAAATATGTATATCGCGCGTAGAGTGCTTCTTTTCTCGATTGAACGTTGTTGTCGCGCGCGGAACAAGAGCGTCGCGAAAGCTCGACTGGCCCGGTACAGTAGCCGTCTATAACCTGATCGTCGGAGCACACGCGCTTCACACGTTCGTACGTGCGAGTTTCGTCCGATTTTTGGTACATTCGCTGGTAATCGCGGTACTCGCGGTACTCGCGGTACTCGCAGGGGCACGCGTATCGACGCGCGTAACCCCTCGCGCTAACCCTGCGTCCCGATTATCCCTAGAAACCAGGAGCCAACGCTCTCCCCGAGTCAAACGCGGATTTCCTCGATAGGTTAGGTTCGGCCGAACGTATCGTCGGTAGTCGCGCGGCGGGGGGGGGGGGAACACCGAAGGAGAACCGATCTTTGGCAAATTTTCAACCATGGCGACCGTCGAGTCGTTGGCCGAGGTGACGGACGTTGTACAGATACTGCGCCAATGGGAGGAGGATCACGCGTCGGCCACCTACGACCCGGTACCCACGTTGCAGAGACTCGCCGAGATAATAGAAGCGGAGACGGAGAACTACCTCAAAATGGATCCGGATCCGTTCGACGAGAGGCATCCTTCGAGAACCGATCCCGAATGCAACTTCGGACACATACTCAAAGTATTGTTTCGCAAGGATAACTTCATGACAAAGGTAAGGATCGCGGGCTCTCTCCGATCTTTCGAACCCGAGAAAGCGCGACCAACGCCTGACCCGACCTCTCGGCTCGGTCGTAGCTCATCAACGATTATCTCCGAGACACCTTCTGGACGAGAGCCGGCGTCAACGGCAGGGACGTCAGGAAATTGAACATAGCCGCGTGCCGTCTAATGCTGGACATACTCCCAGGGCTGGACACCTCGGCGGTCTTTCAACCCGACATGGACGGCCTCATTCACAGATTGTTTTCTTGGGCGGAGAAGAGCGTCGAGCCGTTGCAGAGTTACGCGACGGGGCTTTTGGCCGCGGCGATGGAGGTACAGGACATAGCGACGGGCTTTCGCGAACAGAACGGGAAAATGGTACCGCTGATGCTTCAGAGACTGCACAAACTGCAGGGAAAGGCGCGCGAGGAGAGACAAAACGGAGCTGCCGCGAATCGTCCGTTCGCGCGTTTCGCCCAGAACAGGCAGACCGAGAGCGAGCAAAAGCCGCCCGGCAAGAGAAAAGCACGGGAGAAAAGAGCGGAGAACGGGCTCGCGGCTTCGGCGGGCATCAGTCCGACGCGAATAAATTTCTGCTCGGACGAGGAGGGCCCCCCGAGTCCGGACGAGGCGCACCACCGTCCGGCAAAAAAGATGAAGAGCGATCCAGAGCTGAATCCGAGCCGGGACGAAACGACCCTCGTCCCGGAGCCGACCCTCGTCACACCCGTAAAGTCTCACCTCGAAAATTCTTATCCCGAAATAATGTCTCCACCGACGAGCGTACCAAAAACACCGTGCAACGCCAACAACCTCAACAACAACAATAACACGAGCAACAACAACAACGCGAATTCGGAATCGACGCCCCCGAACGGCGGCGCCGAGAGGAGCCGCGTCCCTCTCCGCACCTCCGAGCGCCGGGAACACGGGAAATCCGCCGACGCGAGCACCGACGAAGAGCGGGCCCGGCGAGGCCGGGACCGGAGGCGGCGGCGGCGGCGGCGGCGGCGGAGGGGGCGGAGGCGGAGGGGGCGGAGGAGGCGGGAGCAGTGCCGGAGCCCCGACGATCCCGTGCTCGAGCCTTCTCGAGGGTAATTCGAACTCAGGGTAATTCGAACTCTTCGTGGGCCGAGCTCGAAACTTACGTGATCGGCAATGTACAGATTCATCCACCGACCCTCGCGACCAGACAGATCCTCATACTTCGATACCTGACACCGATGGGCGAGTATCAGGAATTTTTGGGTCACGTGTTCGAGCAGAACGCGCTCGAGCTGATACTCCAGTACATAAACGTGAGAGAAACAAAGGACAGCCGTTTGGCGTTCGAGGCGCTCAAGTACCTCGCCTCGCTGCTCTGTCACAAAAAGTTTTCGATCGAGTTTCTGAACATGGGAGGTTTGCAAAAGTTACTGGACGTGCCGAGGCCGAGCGTCGCCGCGACCGGGGTCTCGATATGCCTGTACTACCTCGCGTACTGCGAGGACGCGATGGAGCGGGTCTGCCTGCTTCCGAGACACGCGATAAGCGATCTCGTGACTTACGCGCTGTGGCTCCTCGAGCGGAGTCACGATTCCGGGAGGTGCCACGCGACCATGTTCTTCGGATTCTCGTTTCCGTTCAAGGTTATACTGGAGGAGTTCGACGCCCAGGACGGACTCCGGAAGCTGTTCAACGTGATATCGACCCTGCCGATACTGAACATCGAGGAGGAGCCCGCGCTGAACGACGACGAGGAGTGCGCCTCGCGGCAGATAGTCCGACACGTCGCGGTCGCCCTCAAGCGGTACACGGAGGCCCACCTCTACCTGAAGGCGGAGCAGCTCCGGCGCGTGGAAATGGCGAGAAACGAGCGGGAGGAGACGCGGCAGGCCTCCCTTCCGCCGTACAAGGCGTGCAAGCTCAGCAGCGAGGAGGTACAGCGAAAGGTCGAGACGCTCCAGGAATTGATGTCGGTGCGGGCGGTGTGGCCGCCGGTCGAGGAGCTCCATCGGCTCGGGGGCATAACCCTGCTGCTGCAGATAATCGCGTTCGCCCGGGAGTGGAACTACAGCGGGCGCGTCCACGCGACCTCGATCGCCGAAACGGTACGGTCGTGCCTGGACGTGATAGCGGTGTGCTCGGTAGTGCCGAAGGTGACGCTGCTCCTGTGCGAGCGGGTCGACATGCCGGACACCTCGATGACGATGGCGATAAACCTGCTGCTGGCCTCGGCCGAGTGCGAGATCATCGCGGACGCGGACGTCCAGCGGGCGGCCCTGCGTGCCCTCGTCAATTGCGTGTGCGCGCCGATAAATCGCGTCGGCGGGAACGTCGCGAGATTCTCGATAACCGGCTCCGCGAGGAAGAAGACGAGCGCCCACAACAGCGAGGAACTCGTGCAAAAGGTCTGGGAGAGCGTTCGCTCGAACAACGGTATAATGGTGCTGCTCCAGCTGATGATGGTCAAGACCCCGATCACCGACGCGGACAGCATCCGCGCGTTGGCCTGTCGCGCCCTCGCCGGCCTCGCCCGTAGCGAAAAGGTTCGCCAGATAATCAGCAAGCTCCCCATGTTCACCGACGGCCAGATACAGTCCCTCATGAAGGATCCGATACTCCAGGAGAAGCGACAGGAGCACGTCACCTTTCAGAAGTACGCCCTCGAATTGATGGAGCGGGTATCCGGGAAGGCGAAACCGACCGGCGCCGAGTACGAGATATCCCTCGTGAGCCTTCACCGGGCGAACGTCGTCGCCCAAACGAGGATACAGTACAACGAGCGACAGCTCGATCAATTGATTTACCAGCATCTCGTCTCGCGAGGCATGACCGATACCGCCTCGAGTCTCCGGAAGGAGGCCAATCTCGATTCTCACGCCATTATGAAGCCCCTCGTCAATTATCAGCCGTTCGCGTACGCGAGTCCGGCCGCTTCGAGCTCCCGGCTCGTCTTCTCACCGGGCGCTCCCGTCAATCTGTACAATCCGAACAGGTGCGTCGCGCCGCGGTCCGGTGTCGGTGCTGGCGGGAACGGAGGCGCGACCAGCGGCGCGTACGTCGACGCTTCTCCCGTCAGAATCAACGGCGGTACACCGTTGTCCTCGGGTGCGCAGAGGTACGCGAGTCACACCGTCGCCGGTGGTTCCGTCGCGGCTGGTAGCGCCGCCGCCGCCGCCGCCGCCGCTTCCTCCTCCTCCTCCTCCTCCTCCTCCTCCTCGCCCTCCAATCCTCAAACTTCCCTGAGAACAAAGTTGACGGATTGCCTCAACGAGACGCCGACGACCGCGGCGGCGGCGGCGGCGGCGGCGGCGGCGACGGCGACGGCGACGACGGCAGCGACGGCGGGAGCGTCGACGAACGCGAGTCCCATCGGTAACAACGGTACGACGATCGGCGGTGGACTCGTGGTCGTCGGAGCCGGTGCGGGCGCCTCCCAGCCGATAAAGCTGCAAATAAACCAGAAGAAACACAACCAAGGAGAAAAATCGCTCGGAGCGAACAACTGCGGTGCGAACGGTGCCGGGATCGCGGGAACGGCGGGCTCGTCCTTCGGCTCGAGCGTCGGGAGCAACGCCGGGAACGGAACGAGCTCGACGATTTGCGCGCAAACGACGCCCTCGAGCAGATCGTTGCAGAAGCAGATAACGAGGGATCCGAGCGGAAGCGGAGTCGGTTCGGGCGTCGGACTGGCGGGAGTCGCGGGCGGTAGCGGCGGACCCGGATCCGGGGTCGGAGGGCCGAGCGGGGTCGTCGGGGGCCCGGGCGGCGGTCCCGGGATAGCCGCGAGCAACTCTTCCTCCATCACCCTCGATTCCATAATAACCGAGTATCTGACGAATCAGCACGCCCTGTGCAAAAATCCGATGGTCACTTGTCCCCAGTTCAACCTCCTCGAGCCGCACAAGTGCCCCGATCCCCGGACGAAGAACGGCTCCGCGGCGAACGTGACCGTCAGAGTGACGAGGCGGGCCTTGGGCATGGACGGACGGAGGCTCGACCGGCGACACATATACAGCCGATTCTGTCCCGTAAAGTCGTTTCGCACGACCGACGTCGAGGGAACCTTCACCTGTTGCACCTTCTCGCCCTGCCAGCAGTACCTCATACTCGGCACTTACGCCGGTGACGTTAAGATG
The DNA here is from genome assembly GCA_030523105.1 of Ophioninae sp. A BG-2022a. Taxonomy (NCBI): domain Eukaryota; kingdom Metazoa; phylum Arthropoda; class Insecta; order Hymenoptera; family Ichneumonidae; species Ophioninae sp. A BG-2022a. Next base: position 27,105 of record JAPYZI010004164.1, read on the forward strand.
TTCAACGCTCACACCGGTACCGAGGAGGCGACCTACCAGTGCCACGAGTCCTACCTCTATCACACCGAGTGCAACAAGCGGGGCAACCTCCTGCTGACTTCGACCGCCTGGATAAGCCCGATGTCCGCCCTCTGGAGCATAGGGACCTTCTTCGACATGAAGCTCCCCTTCAAGAACGAGGACTACGTCGAGTTTGGCAAATTGCAGGACAGGATTATCGGTACCCAGGGCGAGAGCGCGACGATATACGACGTCGCGACCGGCAAGCTCGTTATGACTCTTACACCATCGATATCGAACCAGTACACCAAGAATCGGGCGACTTTCAGCATGAACGACGAGCTCGTTCTCAGCGACGGTATACTCTGGGACGTTAATTCCGGCAAGGAGATACACAAGTTCGACAAGCTCAATCAAACGTTGAACGGCGTGTTTCATCCGAACGGGACCGAGGTCGTTTCCAACACCGAAGTCTGGGACCTGAGGACCTTTCATCTTCTCAAAACGGTCCCGACCCTCGATCAGATGGACGTTATATTTTCACCCGTCAATCGCATCATTTACGCCGTCTCTCTCGACCAGGAGGGCAAGGAGGAGTCCCACTACGTCACCTCCTTCAAGACCCTCGACGCTCTCGACTACAGCAGCATCGGTGAGTTCTCTCGCGCTCTCTCTCTCCTCTCCTCTCCTCTACCCGTGTCGCGCTCGGTGACTCGTTCGACTCGGAATCGTCGACGGTGACGACGCCTCTTTACCGTTCGCAGCTACTTACGACGTCAAGAGAGGAATATACGGTCTCGCGTGCAACAAGTACGACACGCAAATCGCGATCGTCGAGAATCAGGGCGAGTTCGACAGCGGCCAAGAGTCCTGCGTCAGACTGTACGACGTCGGGAGGCGACGCGACGACGAGGACGAGGCCGACGAGGACGAGGACGAGGAGGATCTCGACGCGAGCGACGACGACGGCTCGAACTCGGCCTCCGACGATAACAATGCCGACGGTGAATCAATCAGCTTGTCTCGATGATGAATTTCTTGCCTCGCGGCAGCGGTCGTTCCGGCCGCGTATCGACACAAACGGCAATTTTATTTACTCACTATGGTCGAAGAGTCTCGCCGAATCCCGGCCCTAACGTTGCACCCTCTGTTTTCTCTCGTCCCGACAGACGGAGAGAACGCGGACGCGGCGGTTGGAGAGAACGGAGCGAACGAGGTCGGTAACGAGGGAGACAACGACGACGAGGAGGAGGACGAGGACGAGGACGACGACGACGACGACGACGACGACGACGACGACGAGGACGAGGACGACGGCGATGACGACGACGAAGACGACGACGACGACGACGACGAGGACGACGACGACGACGACGACGACGACGACGACGAGAGCGGGGACGATTCAGCGAACGATAGCGTCGATTACGATCCAAATTCACCGGATGATTTTTCCCTTTCCGACATTGACGACTTTGAAATAATGTTCTCTTGAACGCTGTCCTTCGAATCGCGTCGCTCGCTCTCTCTTTCTTGCTCCTCTGAGAAACGATTCGAGGCGTGCGGTAACGGTCGCGTGTTCGGAGCGAAATAGCCTCGTTCCGCGCCGCCGCCGCCGCCGCCGCCGCCGCCGCCGTCGCCACCGCCACCGCCGCCTCCTCCGCCATCGTCGTCGTCGTGGCCGCCGCCGGCGTCGTCATCGTCGTCGTACAACGGGAATCTTATCAAACTCGCCGACCGAAACGAGAAGGAAGAAAATTGAGTCGGTACGAGCGCGCCCGTCTCAGCTGCTATCCGATGACGTTTTTTTTAACCCAAGAACGTTGCGTCCCGATCGAACGCGAAAAATAATATTTTTACTCGTGCGCGCGCGCGCGCGCGCGCGCTCTCTCCTCCAGTCGTCGGACGAGCGAAACGTTCGAAAGAGAAACGGTCATCGGGTATTCGCTCAAGGCTTTGTAAATGATTTTCAAACAAACGTTTTTTGCTATATCGAGTTAAACTAAATAGCGAGTAATAATAATCTATGAAACAAATATGATACCGATATTATTGTTAAATAAGCGATTAGGATAATCGTCGCAGTAAACACGATAATCAACGGAAACGCATCGTTAGCATTGAATTTAATGAAAATGTACATGAAATAAAAGCGAGGGGGTGAAAATTGTACAAAAGGGAATACCGAGAGGTGGGAGACCTCTCCGGGTCGCGACTACGCTCGTACGGAGGATCGGACGAAACGTTAATATTTACGGGGGCTACATCCCGTAACACCGACGCTTGGGCAAACGAGTCGCGCGAACGCCTCGAAGGCCGCGCGAGCTCGTTCGCGCTTTCGCGCGACCATTCTCAAACGCGAATCGCGGTTCGAGGGGTTAAAAATTGGGGCGATTCGACGGGTCGGTCGCGGGAGAAGGAAGGAAGGCAGGCGGGATTCCCCGTCGCGCGGCGCTTCGAGCGACGCTCCTCCGTGCCGCGAATTCCCCTCCGCGCCGCCCCGCCGGGAGGCGAGCTCCGCGGAGATCGGTCCGCTCGTGGCGGTTGAAACGAGTGTACGCGTACCGCCGGGCGGCGACGGCCCGGATACACCCTCGTCGTTCGTTCGCGCACGGCCCGATCGCGCCGACGAGGGTCGGGAGCGAGCGAGCGAGCGAGCGAGCGCGCGCGCGCCCGTGCTCCGCCGTTCCCCCGTTCTCGTCTCTCGGGATTCGCTCGTTCCTCGGTTCGTCGAAGGGAAGCTCGGTACTTTTCGAGAAATGAACGACGAGCGGAGCCAACCGTCGCGCGCTGACTCGAGGGCGCGCGCGCGCGCAACCGCGACTCCTCGTACGACAACGAAACACAGCGGGAGCAGCGAGGGAGCCCCGTCGGCGCACCGGAGCAAAGTCGTCTCGCGCTCGCGAGGGACCGTCGCGCCGCTCGAGCCTCGGGCGTGGGGAAAAAAAAACAAACGAAAAGGGGGAACGTGGAAAAAGAAGGCGACGCGGTGCACGCGACCCCGCCGCGACCGCCCGAGTCTGTACAGGTTAGATGAGAAAAGTACGCGCAGCAACGTTGCCCGACAGAGAGGGCCCCGTGACAAAGTTCGCGCTGCGACGAAACGGTGAGCGAGAGAGAGAGAGAGAGAGAGAGAGCGCGCGCGAAAAAGTCGGTGAGAGTCAACCTCGAGGTTGGCGAGCAGCGGCGGACCTATAGGAGCGGTGGCTTTTTCCGTCTCGCGCCTCGTTCTCTCTCTCTCTCTCTCTCTCTCTCCCCGTCTCTCTCTCTCTCTCTCTCGCTCGAGATCTCCTTCCACGGTCGACGGACACGGGCCGGGCGGTGCGCGCGGAGTCGCACTGCCACGAGGAAGAGGTCAGTCGTAACGCGAGCGTTGGACGGTGAGCGCGGCCGCTCTCGCTCTCTCTCTCTCTCTCTCTCTCCGCGCGTCTCTCTCTCGCCCGTTCCCGAGCGGCGAGGAAACAAAAAGAAAACGCCGCGCGTTCCGCCATCAAGGATCGTCCCCGAGAGCGGGAGCCGCGTTCTCTCGCCCGGAACGCGTCCAACACGGATACGAGGAATCGGAGAGGCGCGTCGGCGGGCTCGGCCGCGTCGAGCGGCTGCCGCGATCGGTGTCGCTCCGTGCGCGCGCGTGTGTCTTCTCGCTCTCGTCTCCGTGGTTCCTCGCCGCGAGAGACGGGAAGCGTCGAAAAATTGATCGTCGGGTCTGCCGGGGCGCACAGGGGTGCAGCGGCGAGGCCTCCTCCCGGTCACCCCCGGTCGGTGGCTCGACGACGCGAAGAGGATGGAGCCCTCGACCAAGGAACGGTACAACGAGCTCTGCAGACTCTGCGCCTCTTACGATGCCGTCAAGATGGATATATTCGGTAACGAGGGGAAGAATCGTCAGCTCGTCGACAAGATACAGACTTGTCTCCCGTTCAAGGTGAGTATCTCTCCGTCTCTCTCTCTCCCCGTCCCTCCGACGTGGTCTCTCGTCTTTCGTTTCGTCGCCGGCGAGCGCGACCGGCCTTCCCCCGTCGTTGTCGTTCTCCCACGGCCCGAGAGCCGATCGACGAACGCTCCGAGAACGCCTCCGACGCGGTTCCCTCTCGTTTTACCCGCGCGCGCGTATCCTCGCCGTTTCCCATCTCCGCGTGTAACGGGCGCACGCTCCGATCTACGAGACCGTGACGATCATCGTCCGTCGAACGGCGGCTCGCACCGTCGTCGCCTCGTCGCCTCGACGTCGTCATCGCGCGTTTCGACACTCGTAGCGCGCTGACGCCACGGCCGTCGCCACCGCCGCCGCCGCCGCCGCCACCACCACCGCTGCAGTCACCGCTGCTCGGCTTATCGCGATCGCGCGCGGTCCCTCGACCGAGAGACCCGTACTTTTCGATAATACGCGTTGCGCGCGTCCCCGCTTCTCTCTCCCTCGCTCTCTCTTTCTCCGGCGGTCTCGCGACGCTCCCCTCGCCTCGCGCGACGTCGCCGACGAGGTCGACGGCGGCGGCGGCGGCGGCGGCGAGCGAGCACCCGCCGTCCCTCGCGCGGCCCACCGTCGGCGACCTCTCGACGCCCGCGGACGCGGGCTCCGTACGCGCGGGTTCGCGATCTCGCCGCGGAACCCGTCGGCGAAACGGGAGAAGGGGGGTGGGAGCACGCGCGTCGCAGCGATCTCTGCGCCACGGTGTTATCGACGACCGGTGAATTCCGATTCGTCCCCGCGGCGACCGGACCTCGGGAACGACGAGGCTTCTTTCCTCGCTCGTTTTCCCCCTTCCTCCTGCCCTCTCCTCGCCGGGTTCACCGCGTTCCCTCTCTCGTTTCGCCGAAGAATCGAGCGTCCTTGCCGCTGCCGGGCGCGCTCTCCCTCTCTTTCCGTCGTCCGCGGCGACGGTTTCTTTTGTTTCGTTTTCGTCTCGCTCGGTGAATCGGTTCCACCGCGACCCATCGCCGACTCGAGTCGGGGCCCGACCCGCGCGCCCTCGGAAGCCTCTTCGTACTCTCACGGTTCGAACCTTCGAATCGGCGAAAGAGAGAAGCGCGCTCGCCGCCGCCGCCGCCGCCGCCGCCGCCGCCGCCGCCGCCGCCGTCGCCGCCCCGTGTCGAAAAACTCGTTTCTCCTCTTCCTCGATCGATTCCACCGAAACGCCCCGCGCGCGGTCACGCGAGACGCGCCGGCTCTCGACGACGAAATCCGGCCCGATCCGCGCTCTCTCCCGCTCCCTCGCGCCCGCCGCGCCCCGACCGTCGTCCCGCCGCTTCTCTCGTCTTTTTT
>JAPYZI010004165.1:0-21155 GCA_030523105.1 Ophioninae sp. A BG-2022a
AAAAAAAAAAAAAATAAGGAAGAAAAAAAAAAAAAAAAAAAAAACAAAAAAAAAAAAAAAAAAAAAAAAAAAAAAAAAAAAAAAAAAAAAAAAAAAAAAAAAAAAAAAACACACACACACAAAAAGGACAAAGATACGTTGCATTGTTACTATATTATACCGAACATCATTTCACTTGAATCAAAAGAAAATTGAACAATAAAAGAAACATATAAAAAAAAAAACAAAAAAAGAATAGAAAGAATCAAAAGAAACATCGCACCGACCGACGAATATGCGTGTATCTACGCACCCGTTTGTTTACACGAGACAATGTGGGCTTCCCGCGTTCTCTCGTATAAACACTCGTGCGTGGACACACGAATAATCATCATTTTAATTTATCGTTAAATTAAGGAGAAACTAAATGAACGAGATACGTATAAACGTCTACCAAACGTACATACATATTGTATTTAAATAATAATAATAATAATAATAATAATAATAATAATAATAATTCTACTCTATTACTACATAGATAGGTATTATTTTGCCCATTCTCAGAGTCTGTACACGACATACACATTAACCTGTGTCAACATATATTATTTAATAATAAACTGAAACGCGTACGTACGAATCACGGTCCGGTCGACGATTTATCTTCGCTCTGTTCTTCATCTCTTTCTATTTCTCTTTTTCTCTGTGTTCTGCGTCGGTTGTCTTTCCACTTGGCTCTAAACTGTTTAATCGCGAAGTACTTTTTTTTTTTGGGTGATTCGGTGAGTGAAAAAAATTTGACAGAAGTTTTGAGAAGGTTGGATAATAATTCGGATCGAATGGATGGACTTTGGAATCCTCGGAGTCACGGGTTACACGCGGTGAAAATTACGAGTTTCGATCAGTTACCCTGTGCCCTTCTGATAATGGAGTTTTCACGTCTCGATGGTGGAATTTCGTACACGGATCGTCCGGAAAGAGACAAACAGTCGGATAGTACCGGTTTGGGTCAGTTTCCCTGTACTCTCGTGGAAATGAAGTTTTTTGGTCTGGATGATTGAATTTCGTATAAAATTAGAGCAGAAAGCAACTGCTCTAATGATTTGAATCTAAAATTGTGTGTTTCTACTCCATCCAATGTTTTTCCCAGTTATCCCGTGCCCTTCTCTGATCTTCAATCGAGCAATAAATAATTCAACGAATATTAATTTTTTTGCGTTTATTTTTGTTCGTTTTGTTTTTTTTTTTTTTTTTTGTTCTTCAAAGTAAATTTCTTCATTCCAGCGAATCAATCGTATTTCGACCACAGTGTCATTTGTTCACGATCTGTTCGTTCGATCGTCGAAACTCGACATCGCCATATTTTTTTCCCCCACTTTTCTCTCTTGACTCTTAAATTCGAGAGAAGTAAAAAATAGAAAAAAAGAATAATTATAATTCGAGCAATTTTTGAAACGGTTGTGTTTACGGCGAAAAAAAAAATTCGATGTCGAGTTTCGACGAGCGCTGTCGTTTTTCGTTACAAAATCAAGTTTTATCGTTTACAACATTATATACGATAATAGATCTATTTCAACGTTATCATATATCCTCGTTCGTGTCCAACACGCGCAAAAACTCTCTCGCTCGTTCGATCCAATTTTGTAAAAAAAAACAAAAAATTGTCGTTTTTTGTTTGTTTCGTTTTTTTTTTTTTTTTTTTTTTTTTTTTTTCCGCGAAAACGCTGAAGCAATGTACAATTACAAATCAAACGAAACAATGATAATTATTTTAAAAATTAGTAACGATGATATTTCGAGAAAGGAAATTAGAAAAATTAGAAGACAGCACGAATCCGGGGCGTTTTTCTTTTCTTTTTTTCTTTTTTTTTTTTTTAATTCGAGACTCCTATTCGTCGTTTAATCAATATTTCGTAATCGTTAATTATTATTGTATATATTAGCAGACTATAATGAATATCGTTACACAATTATTAATGTATCTTGATGCTTCTTTTATTCACGAAGCGCTTAACGATCTTTTTTTTTTTTCTCTTCGTCTCTCGTTTTATCGGTCACATCGTAGTTTCAAAGTTTTGTTTTTTCTTTAATTTATTTATCGCGTGTGTATGTCTGCGTGTTCGGGCGAATACAGAGGCGTGTGCGCCATCAGGGATTTCTATTTTACGCTTATGTGTGTTCGCTGTGAGAACGTAGATTGAAAACAAAAAAAAAAAAAAAAAGAAAAAAAATTAAATCCAGACCTCATGGTCCATTCAAAAGAAACACAAATTCTCACCTCGTTGCTTCTTTCTTTATTTGTTTTCTTTTTTTTTCATTTTTTTTTTTTGTGTGAAAGATCGGAGGAGGAAGTTGCTTAAAAAAAAGGAAAAAAATAAAATGAAATCGGTAACTCGGAGCACGTACGATTCGCTCTCTCGTGAAAAACGTGCTGTCCACCCTTATCGTTGCGAGCGTGACTAATAATTCACTCAACTCTACGGACGTTGAATAAAAAGTGAGAAAAGAAAACAGCCAAAAAAAAATGAGATTTCTCGACGTTTTCATGTGATATTACAAAATTCTTTTTCGATATTCGATTTATCAACGTTTTTATTTTCAAGTAAAAAAAAATCGTTCTCAAATTCGACTTTTCCGTAATCTTTTTAAGAACTAAAAAATTCGTCTTTCAAAAATTGTATTCTCCTTTCCTTTTTTCAAACCTACAAAATTATGTTTTTTAAATTTTTCGTTCCAAAGCTATAAAAAAATTAGCTATCGAAAATTCGATTTTTTAAACTTCTTTCCCCAAAAAATAAACGATTCGTTTTGAAAATGCGATTCCTCGAGGTATTTTTTTCTTTTTCAAAAACCAAAAGCATTATTCTGGAAATACAATTATCTCGACATGTTTTTTCCGGAACAAAAAAAATGGTTTTAACAACTGGTTAATCTCGACCTCTTTTTCAAAATGAAAATTTTCGTTTTTGGAAATGCGATATCTCGACGATTTTTTTCTCTCGAAACAAAATATTCTTTTTTACATACGTGTTTTATTCGTGTTGCAAAAATTACGAGTCCTCACTACACTCATCCACACATTTCCTCGTTCTTTATGTACAGAGTATCATACACCAAAAGTGATAAAGATCGGTTGAAAAGCGAAAAAAAAAAAATATACAAAAATTCACCGATGAATGAGAGTGAGGGGAGTTGCGAATATTCGTGAGGGATCAGCAGTCATACCGAGCGAGAACGTTCGATGAGAATATATTGAGAAGTTTCATACGTTCTCGAATCCGCACTGGGAATCTCGAAAAAGTCGAGAAAACTCTTAGTGGAGCGATAAGAAACATAGAAATTTAAAAAAACCAAGTATAATTATGCAGAAATGAGGCTCGAATTTAAATTCGGGGGGGGGGGGAGATTTTTTTGCCATGAATTAGTCATCACTAGTGATATTTAGACATTTAAAATAATTAAACCCAAACGAACCCAAACAGCCTTAATTATTTCCATAAGTTATGAGGTTGTTTGGGTTTGTTTGGGTTTGTCAGGGTATATTTCGGAAAAGGCTCATTTCGTTCAAAAATTCATGGTTCTTTTCGACGTTTAGGCGTCGAAGTATACGACAATGTGTAATTTTATTGCATTTTTCGCCAAACTTAAAAACCCCATAACCTATGGAAATAATTTATAACGTCAGCCCCCGCGGGCTAAATATCACTAGTGGTGACTAATTAAAATAATTTATAATAAAATAAAAAATCTATCGCAAAAATTCAGTTGCAGCCTCGAATTCTCCATAACTACCAAAACAAGCTCCAATCGAGAGCAATAAATAATGAAAATTGAACACAGTGAGCAATTTTTGGTCGAAGAGTTAAAACAATTTTATTCTTCCTCGCGTTTCGAAACTCCACCAGCTTATGGTGAGTAAATCTTTCGTCAATGTTGACGTCACGTTTCTAAATTTTCAAAATTGCAAAAAATCCCATTTGCGCGAGATTTTTCGAAACTCTGTTAAAATTCAGATTTTTTTCCCTCCGCTCATTCTCATTTTTTAAATTATATACCATAATTTTTACGTACACGAATAGAATATAAAAAAAAAAAAAAATATTTGCGCGATTTTCGTAGCTCGTTGTTGCCAAACGAAATTTTTGGGAAAAGAATATGCATTTTCGTTGCAAACTTCGTTATCCTTATCGAGCGTCATTCCCTCAGTTCTTCAGTATCTTTTTTTTCTCACTTTTCCTATTTCCTAATATATATATATATATATATATATATACAGGGTGAGTCAGCAGTTATCGCTATCAAGAATAACTCCGAAAGTACGACAGTGGTAGAAAAGTTATTGAAGCAAAAGTTGCATTGGACAACAAGGGTAATAAATCCAAATCCAATTGAATTCATAATTTATTGGAAAATGATATTTATGGGTGGTTTCAGTTTGAAGTGAAATTTTCGTGTTAAATTTGCCAATGAAATACAAAATATGACATTTAAATCCCCTCAATTTGAAACTTATATATTCCCTCAACTAGATTTAATTTAATTTATAAAAATTCATTTTTAGTATAAAATCACCAATTAAATATTTCGTGAAAATTTAATTTGAATCCGAAACCACGTATAAATTTAATTTTCTATGATGTTAATTTTTTGTTGGCAGGTGTCGTCGTTTTACAGATTTGAAGATTTTTTTTTTTAGGATGTGAATTTTAGGTAGAAATATCTGGTGACTCGCTCTGTATAGTACGTATTCATGTATTCGTAAAAACTAGACATTAGTAGTGCGGATATCGTTCTAGAGGTATCTCTAACTCCCTAAACGCATTCGCTTTAATTAATTTTCATTTTCTTTGTTTTTTTTTTTTTTTTTCATTTTTAATATCTTTTTCTCTTCGTAAACTTCTCAGAATCTTCGTCCTCTTTTTTTTTTCTCTTCCATTTGTATCGATAATTTGTACAGTCGGGGTGGGGGGGTTTGTTTGGGTTGAAGGTCGGAGCAAACAGGGGAAATAGGCGCACGCTCTTAACCGTTTGTTATATTCACAATTCTTATGTATACATATGTACGTATACGTACGCATGTATTATACGCTGTTAAAACTCGATTTCGGTTCAGGCATTTTCCCTAGATTCTAGAATTTACTGGTGAGTAAAATTGAGTGTTGTTTAGAAGTTGACGTAACTAGACAAATCTGGGGATCAACGATTTAAAAATCAGAGTTACGTTTCGGGATGAAAATATTTGTAAAATATTATTAAACATTTATGTATAAATAAATGAGTTACGATTTAGCCATTACTTTGGTTGTACCATCGTGATTATAACGCAAGAACATCCTTAAAATAATTTCCAACAATAATCCAAACTCATCAGTAAATTCCAGACATCGTAAGAAAAAAAAAAAAAAAAAAAAAAAAAAAAAAAAAAAACCAAAACCCGGAAGCGAGATTTTCACTGCGACGTATAGAAACATTTTTCGGAGGATGCTTGAAAACTCGTGTGGCTTATTGGCAGTTTGGCTGTTTTCGGTTAGATCGACGATTACATAGAACTGTTTCGGATTTTACGGGACCCAGCAGCTTTCCAGTGAAACCAGGGTTAAGTGCATAACGATCGCGGCTCAGTCCACTTCGAAATTTAAAAACCACTGTTCTCTCAAACGGCTGAACCAATCGGTATGAAATTTATGGTGTGCATTCAGAACGATGGCACCGAGGATCCCCCGGTCGCCATTTTCGATAAAAACGTTTCATTATTGAGAAATCGTGGTTTTAAACGTTTCGACTATCTCTCTCGCACTCATACGTCACGTGATAATATTCGTCACGCTCTTAAAGATGATTTCACGAGTCTAGGTTAATTTCTGTATAACGAGAATGTTTTTTTTTACAGGCACTGGTCATCAGAAATAAAAACGAAGAGAAAAAAGAAAAAGTTAAGTTATTTGAAAAATAATCGCTAGCACGCGTCTGCGAATTCGTGGGTTATGGAATTGGGGGGGGGCGGGGGGAGGGACGACGAGGGTTGCTTGGTGTTTCTTAGCGAGTATTTTTTTTTTTTCTTTCGTATACCATAAAATTCTTTTGTTTCATTTATTTCATTTTTGTTTATTTTTTTTTTTTTATTTTTCGTTTTTCATCACCGAGCTACTCGAGAATCTTTAAAAGACAGAAAATTCTCTTCCCTCTTTTTTCTCAATTATTTTTCCTCCGTCGTCAAACTGTTCTTTTTTTTTTTTTTTATTGATCAGCTCGCTTGAGCTAACGCTTTTCAACGTCAGGTATTGGCACAAGATTGTTGTACTTAATGGTTCGATAAACCTGTAGAAGAGATCTCATCGAAACTTCACGTCGTACGAATTGGTGGGGGTGAATATATATATTTATATATATTTCTATATATATGTGTATTTATGTACTTGATATATTATGGGCTATGTATATGGTAAATATATACACAAATATGTGCACTTCCGGTAAAATGTGTGTTCGTACGAAATCGGCAAAAAAAAAAATTCTATTACGCTCATTCTTTTCTCTACCTAGGGGACATCGACATTTTTTTTTCTCATTCAAAAATTAATGTTTTCCTAGATTTTCTGGATAAAACTAGGTTTCCCTAACTTTTCAATTTTCCCTAGTTCAAATCAAAATTTTCTACTTTTCAAAAACGCTCATTATGTTCTTTACTTAGTAAATATTGAACGTTGTTTTGCCATCCAAAACGATTAGGTGTTCGAGAAAGTTCGAAAATTATAGAACTTTTTTTCTGAGATTTTAATATTCCGTTCGTACGATTGTTTCCGATCGATAAAACAGTGAAGTTTCGTGATATCGGTAACCGGAAGTGCACACATAAATAGTATTCGTGTATCCGAGGGATTCGAGCTATTAATAGGTTAGATCGACGGCGCGAAGTTTCGACGTCTCGGAAATTATCGTTAATTACGTATTAAAATTAACCTACGAGTAATAGGAATGTATGAAGAAAGTTTTGTGGACATTGAGGGACGCAAGATGAAGGAACGGGCCGAGGATCTCGTCTCGTTATTCCTTATACGGGTCGTACAGCATTTTGTTTTTTTTTTTTATTCATTACGAGATTAACGCGAGGATTAATCGACTCGCGGCTATTTTTTTTTATCTCGTTCGTTCCGTTACTCTCTCGCGTACCAGTACGAATATCGCGGTTTCAGTCTTTTTGTGAATTGCGATCCACGAAGTGAACTCAGACGCGCGCTTTGCGTTATCAACGAAAATAAAACAAAAAAGGAATTTAAAAAAAAGAAAAAAATTAAATTCCATGTTCAATATTGAAAGAGATCGGGAAACAGTTCAACGATTTTTTTCACTCATCGACTTCCGGTCGGGGATATGCGAAACACGATTCGAAACAATAATTCATTTTCTTTCGTCATTATTTTTTTTTTTTCGCAATTTTCTTACTTTTCTTTTTAAGGTTATTTTTGGGATCAATCGGACGCTAATTTTTCGGCCACCGATTGGAGAATATTTCTGTTTTTGGATATCGTCAAAAATGTTTAACGACCCCTTAAAAATCGTTTTTTGGTAACGTTGAAAAAATATTAAATTGGAAAGTGAAGAAAAAGAGGATTTTTAGTGGGGAGGAAATGGATCATCGCCGCTGGGTCGCCGCAGCGTAATTATTCATCTAGACTTGTGTACAATGTAAGAATCATCGTGTCGAATAGAAAAAGAATGGAAAAATACGCCTTTATACGCTCTCTTTTTTTTTTCTTTTTTCTTTCTTACGTTTTGTTTGTTTTCCATTGTATATATATGTATAAACTGATGATGGAACTCTCCGAAGACTCTTACGCTCGCTATTGGATGACCGTGATTTATTATTATTATTATTATTATTTTTCAATATTTTTTCGTTCTTTTCTTTTTTTTTTTTGCGCCGGTGCTTTTATCGTGCACTTTCAACGGCGCACTCTATTACTATGTAATTTCCTTTGGGAATAACGGTTCGGAGTCCAAGTGACAAAATCATATTTCGCGATACCTTTTTTTTTCTTTGTTTCCTCGTCGATAATTCCTTTCTTTTTTTATTTTTGTTTTTTTTTAGCGTTACTCGGTTTTATATCTTTACTCGTTCCGGTTTCACTCGTTCGGACCGCACTCGAAAGACGTTGAAGCTTGGGTCAACTTTTGCCTTGGAATAAATAAAAGATCGATTTTTCAAAATTCTTGATTCTGTTTTTGTTTCATGGATGGAAAGTGGAAATTTTCTCGCTTTTTTAAATGATTAAAAAATGACAGAAAAAAAACGATATTAAACTAATAGGAAAATCAAATTTTCGAATTATTCGCTCGAAGACATAAAACGTCATAAAATTGATAAAAAGATTTATTAAAATAATAAACCGAAAAATGATAATAAAAATGAATAAATTCGAAGAATCAAAATTTCGTTGCATTCTCGCGTGACCCAAACTTTATCACTTTAGATCATACCGTAATAAAGCAACTAAACAAAAAATGAAGACACGAAACAACGAGAAATCGCGTATGAATAATAAAAGTGAATAAATAGTAAAACAATAAGAAAGAAAAAAATCGACTTTTCGTTGCATCCCAATGACGCAAACTTCAACATCGTTTTGTTTTTTTTTTCCTTCATTTTTTTATCTCGACTCTTAGAGCTACGACAGCAATTAAAACTCACCGCGTTTCGTCACTTCGTGAATTTGTTCGCGGAATTTTTCATTTGTTTTTTTTTAATTGTTTTGTTTTTTTTCCGCTATCGTCTAATTTCATACACTTCCGTGATAACACAATCACGATCCTTTCCTATTTTTTTTTTTTTTTCACTTTTCGCGTTTTCCCCGCACACTGAAGACTACAAATAAAAAAATTGCCCGAAAATAGAGTTCTCTCTTGTGATTTAAATTTTGTCGTTTCACCGTGCCGAGAAAATTCATACGTTTTTTTTTCCTCTTCTCTTTTTATCGATAGAAGCGATATATCGATACATCGATCGATAGAAGCGATATATCGACACATCGATATATCGATCGATAGAAGCGATATATCGATATATCGACCTATCGATCGATAGATGCGATATTCCATATATCGATGAACCTCTCCGTTCCTGCATCAGACATACGTTCGTTCGTTCATTTTTTTCCATTTTTTTTTTTTTACTTTTTCTTCACTTGCTCGTACATACAGATATTCAGCTCGAATTAGCACCCTTGAACCTCAGCCTTGACGTGTGTGTTATACAAAAAGGAAACACTTTCGAAAAAACACCTCGCGTAATTATTGCGATCAGCGAGCCCGGAAGCGCGTTCTATCTCTCTATCTCTCCCAATCTCGCTAAACGCAAACGGAACTTCATTTTTCTTTTCACTTTTACGCGCCGTTTCGCCATGTTTTTCTTTTATTTTTTTTTTTTTTTTCTTCTTTTTTGAGCAAAAACATTCGGTGCTTACAACACTATGAACAAATCGTATCGCTCGCACGTAACCTGTGTATGTTTATTCGTATATTTATCTTTGTTCTCCTCGTTTTCTCGGTTCGTCTCTTTCGTTTTTTACGTTCAATTTAAATTTGCTTCTCGAACTTTATCCAAACGGATTATTAAAATACTCCTGGTAAATTCAATTGATGAATAGGGCTCGAGAACATCTTGAAATATCTTCTCGTATTTTTATGATCGAAAATAAAGTCCGATGAGGATCATGTTGAATCCTGACGAAAATTCAATTGTTTTCGACATGCTTTTTTGCCGGGAAAATACCTTCCCTTTTTTCGATTCTAGTAATAAAATAGATTTTTGAAAAAATTCAATTAAGAAAACGAAAACGATTTTTGGAGTAAATCGTTTTCGTTAATTCATTTCTTGCGTTTGGGTTTATCTTAAATTTGAGGTGGATGGGATTTGAGTTTCTTTGGGTTTCAAACCTCAATTAATTTTTGTTCGATTTGGATTCGTTGGTATTCGACGAATACAGAATTGCGTCGGGGGCAAATCTCACAAAGCAGAGAAAAAAATGTAAAAAATAAAAATGAAAGCTATTTTCGTCGCGCTCGAGCGACTTTTCGATCGATATCTCGAGCCCATCCGACCAATTAATTCATCCGCGAAGATACGAATATTCTCTTTTTGTTCTCGTTTATTTCAATTTTAGAATTGAAAAGAATTGATGAACTCGAAAACGTTGAAGATATATATATATATATCTCCGTTCGTTTCGTGACGTCAGAGATCGAGCGTTTCGAGCTCGAAATTAAACGAGCCTCAGAAATTCCACGTACCGTCGTTACGTGAGAATGAATTCTCGTCGAACGAAACGAGAGATCCGGCCAAAAATAGCTGAATCGTCGTTGGAAACACAGGCAAGTTTCCGAAACAATATTATACAAACGCACACGCACACACACACGCGCATTTTCTCTTTCTCTTCTGTCTACACCGCGCACATTTCCGCTTAGGAATGATTCACGTAAAAGTTTTAATTCCCCCTTAAAATAGCTGCACTTCACGATCGATTTTCGATCGATTGACTCGTCGTGACAAAAGTGCGTGAAAATTCTTGTTTCTTTTTTTCTTCATTAATCTTCGAAGGTCACGATCTTCGATGAGGAAAATCATCGAAACGAGGATTATCCGGAAACGCTGATCCTCGTTGATCCAGGGCCATCTTCGACTATTTGAGATCCTCCATGGCCCCGTAATTCGCGAGAGACTTTTTAATCCTCAGAGCTGTCAGTCTCGCTGCAGCGTTGTGGTACCAGCACTCCTTCATCACCTTCGACATCACTTGGAGCGCCTGATAAACGATCCAAACAAATTAGGCACCAAAAAAGTGACATTTTTTAGATTGGGTTGATTCGAAGTTGCTGAGTTATTGATAATCAACGAATCCGTGAAAGATGACTGATCCGTATCACGCGGAAAATCCAATCGTTGCATCGAATTTGGTTTTTTCGAACACGGTTTGATCACGAACGATTGGTTATTTTTAGAAAAAGGAAAGGGCGATTATCAATTCTGGAGAATTTACGGCTTAGTATGGAATTTATGAATCAGTATAGAATTTATGAATTCCAACGGTGAATAAATGTGATTCTCACTTCTATAGATTGCCATCTATTGGGTATCGACGGCCTCTGTCTGTCGGTACAAACGACTTTCCGCATTTCCTCGATCGTTGGATCAGACGGCACCAAATCGTAGAAGGGTAATTGATACTCGTCGTGTATCCCGCCAACGTTGCATCGTCTCGCTATTTCCCACAGTATCAAACCGAGAGCGTAAACGTCGGCTCTCTTGAACGAATCGAAGTGATTCATGTTTATCGCTTCCTCGAGAACCTGAAATAAGTGCGTTGTGGTTTGTTTGGGTTTGAATGAAGCTTACGACGAACGTAAGAGACTCGAATTTTAAAGAATATTAAATGAGTCTTCCAACCAATCTCCAGCCTGGATTCGAAAGACTGAAACATTGAACATTAATGAAATACCTCGGGTGCCATGTAACGCTTGGTGCCAACCCTGTTGTTCAGTTGTATGTCAACCGTGTCGGTGATAACGTCATGGCGCACAGCCAAGCCCAAATCTCCGATCGCGCAGGTACCGTTCGTCTTCACCAAGATGTTCTTCGACTTGAGATCACGATGGGCGATCGCCGGTTTACCCTGAGTACCGACTATCTCCATGTGTAAATGGGCGAGACCAGTCGCCATCGAAAGCGCCATTCTGATCATTCCGTTCGTGTCGACCGTCGAACGATTCAGAAAATCGAACAGCGAACCTTTCTCGTGATAATCCGTTATCAGCCATAGCTGCGTCCACGTACCGTTGTCTGCGTGATGATGAAAGGGAAATTTATTTAAAAATAACACAGTAATAACGTCAGATAAAAGGTTCGTTGATACTTCAGTGCTGGGGAATTTTTAAATATTTTCGCCGAAAAGAAACGCTTGTTTATTTGTTAAATTCTTAACATTGAAAAAAAAACAATATTTTCGTCAATTGTAACGAATTAAAAATCTTTAATATTAGAAATAATAATAATGTTTTTATAATGTTGCTTCAGCTATTTTAAATATACGAAAAAAAAATTTGTTGACTGTAGCAAATTAAAAATTCTCAATGTTTAAAAATATAAGAATTTTTTTTCAACCAAAACGAACTAAAAAAAATATTTTAAAAATAATAATAAAGAAGAATATTAATTTCAAACGATTATTTTTCTGACACGGTTAAAAATAAAATACATATTCATTGCAGGCTCAACTATTTTTTTCGTTCGACCATTTTCATCTTCCGAAAAATAAAAAAATTTGGAAAACTGTTCGAAAAACTTGATTAAGAATGATTTATCAACGATCCTTGTAAAAAAAAAATGATGATGATACGTAAAAAAAAAGAAAAAATTCCAAACGCCAGTCGTTTCAAGAAAGATCGATACCAACCTTTGTTATCGGCTGCTATGAACCCGAGAATATTGTCGTGCCTCAGCATAACCGTCTGATATATTTCGGCCTCTCTGAACCACGATCTTTCCTCGCGCGAGCTGAATATTTTAACGGCTACGTTTTCACCCCGCCAGCGGCCACGCCATACCTCGCCAAATCGCCCTTTGCCGATAGTCTCGACGAGCTGAATTTGGCGGGCTATGCTCCGTTGTACCAACAGTGGCAGACCTACTTGATGTACAAAATAGTTCGGTACGTGCAAATTGAATTATTCTCATTACTTTCGTCAACGGGGGGAAGTGAGTGGGATCACACAAAAAAATATTTTTAAACTTTCGATCTTGGGATTAAACAAAAATAATAATTTTTTGGATACCCGATTTTCTTTTTCTTTTAATTTTTGAAAATATTAAAAAAAAAGCAATTATCAAAAATGAGGAAAAGACAAATCTCTATTTAGGTGAAGATAGAGACTACGACTGAGCTTACCTGAACCGCTACCGCTGGTCGTCATTTCCAGCATGTCCCTTATGGTCACCCCACCGAGTATTGGTCGATCGGGAGCTTCGAGAGAATCGTCCGGGAAATGTCGGGCGGGTCTTCTTCTCGTCATATGAATGTGATAGACGACCATAACGACCACACAAATTGCGCAGATCGGCAATGCTATCGTCAGTGCCATTTTCCATGTTGCCCACGCCCCGACCCCACCGTTCGACGTCACTTTTTTTTTTTTTGCGCACAGGTAATCATCAGTTAGAACGTCAATTCGTACGATCAATAAAAATCGGAGCAAAAATTGCCTCAGCCGGAAATTACTTTTTTTTCTCGATACTATATACCATTTTGTCGAAATACAAAATATTTAAATGAAATTTTTTATTTACTCTGTTTATTTATTGAACGACAATTTATTGAACGTTAATTCAAACTAACATTAGAACCAAAAGTTCGGGACGTTAAAAATAAAATCACAATTCGAACCTGTGTAAATCGACATTCAAAATTATTCACATTTTTTTTCAAACGGATTTGAGAATCCGTTTAAAAAAAATGTTGATAATTGAAAATAAAAAAAAAAAAAGAAACACAGCCATCTGATAATTGTCACAGTACATCCGTTCACCTCTGGAATTCGTAATTCGAGGCTGAGGCGAAAAAAAAGGTCGTCGATTTCACCGATGTTAAAAGCATTTCAATCGAGAGTGTCTCGTGCAACGAAAACATGCGTTTTTTATCAGCACATAATAGTGACGAGAACGATTAGCGTGGCTGAGTGATCAATTAAAAAAAAATAAAGGAAATCAAATTTCTTTTTTAAAAAACAAATAAAAATTAATCGAAAAAAAGAAAAGAAAGCGATGTTCGAAGCGTGCAAAAGTGCTCGTAAATGCAGCGATATTTCAAGCGAATCGCGCTGGCAAGCAGGTTGCGCAAGACAAGCCACGAAAATAAAAGAAATCGAAGAGAGGGATGCAGCGCTCTTCGAAGCCGGATAAAACACGATGCGAGGCTTTGAGCGTCGAGAAACGCGGAGGACAGGGGATTCAAGCATCGTCGAAAGTGCAAAAGCTTTTTATACAAGCTCTTAGAGAATTACCGAAAAAAAAAAGAAAAAGAATAAAAGAATAGTTTATCGAAAATTGTCGATCCGTCAACTTACGATTCATTTGTAGCGTTCTTTATTGATAATTTTGGTTTTTTCTTTGTTAAACAATGAATAGAAAGAGACGATAAACATTCTCCGAAAAAACGTTTTTTTTTTTTTGCTCGACGATTTTTTTGTTCGCTGGGGGACATGGACCGTGGTTGGGGAACGTTGTCAGTGATAATACGAAGATGCTACTCCGCCCTCATCCTCGAACCGTGACGAGGTCGAGAAGGTGAAATTCTTTTTTTCTTCTCGTCCAATCTTACCTTGATCCGCGACAATCAGCCTGACCAGAGTTTCGAGTACTTTCATTGACAAACCATGGATGCGATTAATGACTCAAACAAAACTCGTTATCGTGAATGAGAGGAAGTAATAAAATCCAAGAGAGAAAGAAAGAGAGAGAGAGAGAGAGAGCTTTTGGAGTTAGCGATAACGTTGAAGTTCGAGGGAGAAGAGGATGGTCGAGAGGCTGGGGGAGAGGGTGTCAGTGCCAAATATGGAATGTTCGGAGTATATGGTGCGTGTGTACGTGCACTTTTCTCGTGGACGCTGCCTCGGCGCCATTCACAAAACCCGCGGACGATGGCGGATGGTTCCCAACGATCTTCGTGTACAATGGGTGACCTTGATAAGTGTCGCGAGTTTTCGAAACGTATGCGCCGTGATAACAGAGAGAGGCTTAGCAGAGGCCAGGTTTATTGATGCAGAATGGACGTCAAATTAAGGTCAAGTAAAGGTCAAATCAAGGTCAAGTAAAGGTCAAATCAAGGTCATGTAAAGGTCAAATCAAGGTCACGTGAAGGTCAAATCAAGGTCAAGTAAAGGTCAAATCAAGGTCACGTGAAGGTCAAATCAAGGTCAAGTAAAGGTCATTTCAAGGTCAAGCTGCGACCTTGGCGTTTGTACTCAAGGTAAAGTCGACTCGACTGCCTCGTTCTAACCTCGCAACTGATCGACTTACTTTCCGAATACTCTTCAAAGAGACGCGGAACGTTTCGAGATAACCACTCGTTACACTCGACAAGGGACACCCGGTAGATACACATGCATGCATTAGACGTACGCTCCAGGCGGAATCGAGAGCCGTCAATCCACGGGACGAAGAACTCGAGGAAAAAAACTTTCCGCTCGACGACTCTCGCTTCTTTACGCGATATAAGTGCGCCGATAACTGACGTTTTTTTTCTTCCTTTTTTTGCGACATTAAGGGACCCGAATTCAGCTTGAATGATATATAAGAGAAGAAAACTGCGATGCGATTGCCGTTTCAGTCGTTTCGTTTGATCGAACGAGAGAAGAAAAAAAACACATCCTACAGAACCCACGACTGCTCCTCGAAGTTTCGCTGAAAAAGTATCGTTCCAAAAATCTACGAAAAAAAAAGTTGAAAAAAAAAACGAAAAATCTAGGAGGATCGCACAGCCTCCGACCGTCGACGAACTTTAGGCTCGACGTACACCAAACGGACCTTGGAAAGTACGAACACGTATGAATGTCGTTTATTGACTTAGCCAGGAATTTTATGGAAGGGAGAAAAACAACTCATTATTTTCACAGTTTAAACGTTACGTAAAAATTCATTACAAGTTAAACAGATATAAAATTCACAAATGAAATAAAAATATTAATTTCAATCTACTTAAACATTCGAAGTGAAAAAAAAAAATTGGTATATTAATATCAATTACAACTAAATTAAATAAAAAAAAAAAATGATAAATCGAAACAAACATAAATTTAAACAAATGAACTATTGGAACTTCGTTCGCGTTTACGAAATTATTATTTTTTAAAATTTTCATTTTAGTAAATTAATTATTTTGATTTTGATTTTGGGAGGGGGGGGGGTGGCTAAGCTCTCCTGGCTACGTCAATGGCGTCATGCTTGAAACCCCTTTGGACGAAGGTATCCGGAATGTCAGTATCGATTCCCAAATAACGTGAAGTTTTAAGCCTTCCTCACGAATTCCAAATGTTTCTTCATTTTGTATACCTCATTGCCAAATTCATGCGAACATCCTGCGATAACGGAGACGAATGGACGAGCGTGAGACTGCGATTTTTTTATTCCAACGAAAAAAAAAAAAAAAAATCGTGAAGATTTTCACCGATGAGAAGAAAAAAGAAGAAAAAAAAAACAAATTGAAAACGAAGTGATGACAACGACGAACAATTCCATGGTGACGAAAGGGACGACTCTCCATCCTGTACCGAGCTGAACATTTGTTCATTCCAATTTCGACAATTTCGTCGTTTTTTTATATTTCCATGTATCGAGAAGAAATTTTACTGCTATCGATTAAATTGGAATTTAAAAAAATGGAGAATTAATTTTTTGAAATAAATGATTATTCCTGTTGATGCCCAAAAAAAATCATGGATTTCTTTTTCCTACACCTAATATATATATATATATATATATATATATATATATATATAATAGTAATTAGTAGTCAAAGTGAATATAGCTTTGAAAAATGATGGTTTTCTTTTTACTACGCCCAATATATATATATATATATACACACACATATATATATGTGTGTGAGTTAAATCGGTACTCCCTGCGTACGTACGCGAAAGCAAACGATCGTAATTGGCAAAGTGGCCTGTCTCCGAGAGCGCGAACGAGAACTCTCTTTATCGTGTCTGATTGAACGCAAACCGCGTCGATACGATAAGTTTTGTGTGATTTGGCGACGTGGGCGTGGCTACAATCATTCGACACTCGGTTGAACTCTGATAAACCCGCGTCATCGACTCGCTGCATCGCGTACCCTGTACAGCTTCGTTGAATTCACCATTAAGGGCATGACGAATATTACCACGAGACAGACCAGTGCGAGAGAGATAGTCGAAACTTTTAGAACGACGGTTTCTCAAGAACGAAACGTTTTTATTGAAAATGGCGACTGGGGGACTTTCGGTGCCATCGCCCTGAATGCACACAACAAATTTCGTACTGATTCGTTCAGTTGTTTAAGAGAATAGTGGTTTTTAAATTTCGAAGTGGACGGAAACGTGTTTTTATACAAAATGGCGATCAGGAGGCCATCTCGGTGCCATCGAAGACGCCTCCGTCCACTTCGAAATTTTAAAAGCACTATTCTATCAAACGGCTGAACCGATCGCTATGAAATTTATTGTGCGCATTCAAGACGATGGCACCGATGTCCCCCCGGTCGAAAATTTCAATGAAAACGTTTCATTATTGAAAAATCACGGTTTAAAAGGTTTCGACTATCTCTCTCGCACTCGTGTGTCACGTGGTTATGTTCGTAATTCCCTTAAACGCAACGCTTTTAATTGTACGTTTTCTCGCAATGTTTTTAATTCGTTAATTTTTTGTTCCCGTTTCACTATCGCGATGGGCAACGGCGATATTCCAAACCCAATTTGCATCAACGTCACGCGAATTCCAAACCCGATGCGAAACGTCCGATAGCCGTATACATTTCCGTAACGATGAATGAAAAGAGGAGAAAAAAAAGTATCTCCGATACCATGGTGGAGCGAAGATAAAAATAGTGTTGAATGTAAATTGAAATTTAAATGTGAAATTTACGGCATCACTGAATGAACTATGAAGAATAACATTTTTTTAAAGTTTCGAGAAATGTACATTTATATAGAAATATTATTGGAGAATCTTTCAGTAAATAATTGGGTCGTTATAAAAATTTAACAGCTTTTTTTATTATTCATTTTTCAAGGGAAATTCTTTTTCTTAAATAATTTTTAGATTTTTTAATTTTTATTACTGGATGGATAGAAAACGGGTCTATATTTTTTTTTTATTTGAGGAATACTAATTCTTGATGAAACAACGATACATTAAATATTTGAGAATTTTTTAATTTACATTTTAATACTTATGAACATTTAATAATTCTTTCGGTCTAGTTTTTTCAATAAAATCGAATTTTTGATATTGTCTTTTCTGGGCATATTTTTTATTAGGGGCTTATTAAATTGCTAACTTGCTAATTTACTGAATTGCTCAATTGCTACATTTTCAAAATTCCGTAAAATTAGAAAATTTGTTAAATTTATAAAATTCATTAAATTTATAAAATTTGTTAAATTCCAAAAATTTGCTAAACTGCAATCTTACTAATTAATAAAATCCCAATTCGTGGAGTTATTAATTCATCAAATTACTAATAAGCTAAAATAATAAATGTCAAGCGCCCGAAAATTTCGAAAATATCAATGACGAGGGTCTCTTTTGTTGTTGAATTAACGATAAGGAGGACATTCGAGAAGCTCGACGGAATAGTCGTTTTCCAGCTCGGTACATCGATCGTGAGAGTGAACACGAAAAGACAACGCGCATAAAATGAACTCGATGAAGAGAGAGAGGGAGAGAGAAAGACCGGTTGTTGCGACCGAAGAACCACTCGAGCTTTGATATATGCCAGAAGAGAAGAGACAAAAAAAATTAGAGCGAGATACAAATGTCAAAGGGTGAACGTGAACAATCAGACCGAACAATTGACAATGAAGCGCCTCGAGTCCGATCATGGACGTAAGAAGTGTAGGGACGAACCATTAAGGTGATAAGAGTATTCAAATTTGTTGAGCAGAGGAAAAAAGCTCGTTAAATAAACAATTTCGAATTCATGAAAATTGCCGAAAAAAAATACCGTAAAAAAACAGTAACAAAAAAAAAATATATGTAATCGACATAAAAGTTTTTTAGAATAATTGAAATTGAAAAAAAATTATTTAAAAATACATAAAAAAAAAAAACAATAATTTGAAATATACAAATAAATAAATAAACCGAAGTATAAGAGAATTTAGGAAATGAAAATTCTATTGTAATTAGAAATTTTAGGGAGTAAAGGAGGACGTTTGAAAAAAAAAAGTGTCTTTTTTAGTTTAGGTTTGTTTGGGTTTGACCGAGTATATTTAGATTCCGTGTTGGGTTTAGGTCTGATTGGACACGTTTGGGTCTGTTTGGGTTCAAGAATTTTTGTCTCCCTCCCTCTTAACAATTCGTCCATAAACGTTCTTTCGTTCACGAAGTTCGAAGTACGAACCCGACAGATGTGTGACAACAGTGATACCTCCTAAGCAAAAGATTCCTCCACAAAGGGCCACCCACGAACTTTTGGAACCCTTTTTGTTCTTTTCTTTTTCGTTTAATTTTATTATTCCCACTTAAATCGGCCATTTTCCTGCATTATTTGCTTTCTATTTGTTTCTTTTGGTTGGTTCGGTTCGTACCACGTGGAGAAGAATCAGCAGTGATCTTAGAGGTTAGGGATGGCTTGAGATGACGATTGCAGTAATCGTCGCTATCGCAACAGGCTACGACGAATTCACCGCCTCCTGGAGTTCGAAGAGTATCGTTTTCCGTGCACCAAACCGAATACTCGGGTACTGGGAAGAACCTCGTTTTATGATAACACCTGAGGAAACGAGATCATCTTCACGTAACGAGAATCATTTTTTTTGTTCTTCTATATCCCTGTAAACAATAACGAAACCCTGAGAGGTCACCTTCAAGGACGAACGTTCTCCATCCATTTTTATCGATTGATCTCCGATCGAATCCATTTTGGACCACGAAAGGTCAAAAGGTCAAAAGGTCAAAAAAAAAATATCGGGCATTCGGGAAAGGTATGTTGGAAGGGACAAGGCGAGGAGAGAGAATATTGGCGATAGTAGTACTGTAAAGGGAGAAAAAAAAGACATCGAAAGATAACGCTGAAGTTTGCATTTGCAATGATTTTTCAAAAGTCATTTTTCCTCCGGCTTCGGTTTTTTTTTTTTTTTTTTTTTTTTTTTTTTTTTTTTTTTTTTTTTTTTTTTTTTTTTTTTTTTTTTTTTTTTTTTTTTTTTTTTTTTTTTTTTTTTTGATCAGGAATAATTAATTAGGAAGTATTTGATAATTTTGAAAAAATTATTAATTAAGAATCATTCGACAATTTCGAAAAAAATAATTAATTAAAAATCATTCGAAAATTACGAAAAAATAATTAAATAAAAATCGTTCGACAATTTCGAAAAAATAATTCATTAAAAATCATTCGACAATTACGAAAAAATAATTCATTAAGAATCGTTCGACAATTTCGAAAAAATAATTAATTGGGTTCGAAGAATGCAAACTTCAACGTGAAATATTAGTCGTACAGGAAAAGCATTATTAATCGTGTATACTACATATATATATATATATACATTTGTATATATCACATTGGCCAAAAGTATTAAGCATGGAAATTAATTGCTGAATAATAAATACTCAAAAATTCCGAAATTATTTTGAATTGATAATTTATTTGAATACGTAAATTTATTTTATTTTATATTTGTTGCTTTATTATTTGTTATCTTTGAATATTTGCACTCAATAAACAAAAACATTTAGAATAATAAAATATACTTGTTTATTTTATTACTTTATTATTATTATTCTTATTTGTTTTTATTAGAGAATTTGTTAGAAATAATGGGATTAGAACAGAGGTGTGCATAATACTTTTGGCCCAAACATATGTATCTATAGCAATGGCTGAGATTAATTCGTACCCACTGAAAAAGTACTGCTGAATTTTCGTGTTTTTAATTCTTTTGAAATCTTTATTCGATTATATGGATATATTAATTTTGAGATTTTTGAATTATCAGCTTTTTGAATAATGTTTATGATTTTCCAGTGAACCTTTTTTTTCGAAAGAAATTCTATAATATTTTTGAAAAATAAAATTCTCGATTTCCATCAATAAATTTTGTAAATAATTCGTTAGATAATAATCCAAATTTATAATGGAAAATCTTTTGACAAATCGATTGAATTACTTCGACGTTTTTTTCAAAATAAATTCATCAAATTTCACGAATAATTTCTAAACAAAATTTTCCAAATAAATATCATAAAAACTCAACGCAATAAAAAAAAATTCATCGTAACGAAAAAAAACTTTTTTTTTTTTCGTTAATTCTGTAACATTATTTTTTCAGTGATACGTGAAAAAAAAAAACAAGTAGTAGCAATAGATTTGCGACGAAGGAAAAACCAAGGCCAATCGCACCGAAGATTCAGTTTTTTTTTT
>JAPYZI010004166.1:0-42768 GCA_030523105.1 Ophioninae sp. A BG-2022a
GGTATTCATCAATACCTCGTCCCGAGACGCAGCTTTCTTTAAAACTCTCTCTCTCTCCCTTTTGCTCTCGCTCTCTCTCTCCCTCTCGCTCTCGCTGTCTCTCTAATTCTCACTCTGTCTCTCTCTCTCTCGCTTTCGCTGTCTCTCTAATTCGCTCTCTCTCTCTCTCCCTCTAAAAATCTCTCTCTCTCTCGCTCTAAAAATCTCTCTCTCTCTCGCTCTAAAAATCTCTCTATCTCTCTCTCTCTCCCTCTAAAAATCTCTCTAAATATCTCTCTAAATCTCTCTGTCTCTCTCTCTTTCTAAAAATCTTTCTCTCTCTCTCTCTAAAAATCTCTCTCTCTCTCTCGCTGTCTCTCTTGAGGTCCTCCGAATGAACTGGACCCTATAGAACGCAAGAGGAATGATGAAAAGGAAGAATGAGCAGGGTAGGAGTGAGAGGGGTACGAATGGCGGGGAGGGGGGAGGGGAGGTTTGGTTGCGCACGGAAATATCGGCCGTGGAGCGTCACCTGTTGCAAGTTGCGCGGATATTGCGCTAGACGCCTTGTGCTGCGGGGATATCGCTAAATATCTCCTGATAATATCTCAGGGGTCGTGTCGAGGTGAGTACGAACCCACACACGGGCAAACGAGTATTCCGCACACACGCGAACCTCGGGTCTCTCGGTATAATCTCTCCGAGCAATACGGCTCTTCGCCAGTTGGCGAATACATAAATTTTATCGAATGCACGTCAAAGTTTCACGGGAAAGAGCGAAAAGTGGTCGAATGTGTTTGCGGAGGGAGAGAGAGAGAGAGGAGTTGTGTGCGTTTTTCTTTTTGCGGAGGTGCGATCCCACCGCGAGACGTGGAATAAGAAGTTTTTCTTTGTATTTTTTTTTTTAATTCACTTGGTGGTTTATTTCGGAGTTTTATTGGAGATGTGTCGTTTCATGTATATAGAAGTATATTCGAAGAAATTTTTATTGTAAAAAAAGACGATCGAAGTGCCCAAACAAACCCAAACAAACCCAAACAAATGGGAGAGGCCCATCGTAAATTCCAAAATAAATCCTCTATTCGATGGCGTTTGAATCATGTCCGGTGCGATTCTAAATGAAAACGTAATGTTACTGTCCTCAATTTAAATTAACCTCGTTATCATCGAGCCTCGTTGTTTTTAATTTCGTTCATTTTTCCAAATATGTCGAAATTCTTCGAAATCCATAAAAAAGTATGATTTTTTCGCTTCTAAATATATATTTTCGTTTAAAATCCTTCAAGAATTTATTTTACCAAAGTATGATTAATAATGAATCATTATCGCTGATTTAAATCAAGAGTTCGATCGACTTTCCAATTTGTTCATTTTCTCAAACATCAAAACCTTCGTTCCAATTTTTCATACGCCTCCGTACTTTTTTTTCCCCCGATTTATCAGTTCATAAATTATTCGGTCTACTTTGAATCTACACACACACACACACACACACACACACACATATATATATATGAGTGGAAATCGACTGGAAACCGTCTGGTTTCTCGTCGATTTAATTTGCCGATCTCGGTGCTTGAGAAAACCGCGAATAAGGGAGGTGGCCGTTGGTCATCCGGTCTTACGTTGGATCAGGTGGTTGCGGCTGGACGATCGTCGGAGACCGTGTATTCCTCCTCTATCTCTCTCTTTCCGAGGCGTATGGTATCGCCATGGAAAAGCTGGTGTTCCGCGCCTCTTATGGTACCCGGCATCAATGCACTATAATATTATTAGATAAACGGCGAACGCGGAGATAGCGTTGCTCGTTCGTCTATATATATATACATGGTTTACATAAGAGGCTGCACTCGCGGTTCTGCGTGACCCCTTGCCTCTTCTCGATCTTTTCTTCGCATCGTGTGCACTCTTTCAGCATGCATACGTGCATAAACTATCCGAGCGCGTGTACATATATATATATATATGTATATATAATTAGAAACATATATATATATACAGCTTTGGTCAAAAGTATTAGGCACCTTATAATTTTTCTAACCGGACAAGAGATCAAGTACCTCGGTGAAAAAAAAAAATCGTACACCGATTTACCAAACTGCGTTTCGAAGGGGACAAATCCATCTGGGTTTTGCCTTTTTATTTATAATTCTGCGATTTTTTTTGTCAGCTGGTAGATTACTTCGAAAATGCCGTTTTCTCGAGATTTTCGCGGTTTGGAGAACGACGTACTGGACTTTGAAAAATAGCTCGTTGTTTAGCTATGCGATTGTTGAAAAGGGCAATGCAAGCTTTAGCTCGGTAGTTTTTTAAAATTTTTATGATTTTTTAAAATCGTGTTTGGGTTAGGAAAAGACAGATTCGTGCGCGGTAACTCGAAAACGACGAGGTTGGGAATTGTTGGTCCGAAGAGTAAATAGTATTTTGTTGTGAATAGAATAATACGTCGATTATATAAATACACACGCACACATATATATATATATATGTATGTATGTATATATTTCACGTATTTTTTGATTCTGAACTATATTTTCCAAAATAATGAATAACTCTCATGATTTTTTATATCCCATCGATCAATATTCAAAATTGTTGAAAAAGAAAAGATCGAGGAATAAAGGTAAGCCTATTTTGCACCCCTATTGGCCTGCATTGAATCCGTCCCTGGTTACGTTGAAAGGAGAGAAGGGGAGATGTACGAGAGGAGTGTGCGAGGTCTGGACAGCGACAAGTGCGATCACCTATATGTATGTAGAGGAGGAAAGAGGGAGCTCTCGAGTGAGACGGTGCTTCGGTAACGCGGAACGTTCATCTCGGAAGGGTTAATGGGGTTTGAGGAAAATTGCCTTCGCGCCTAGCGATAGCTCCAAAGCACTCCGCAAGTTGTTGAGTCCGTGCGTGTTACAAGAGCGTATACGTTTATGGGTGTGTATGTGTGTTTGTGAACGAGCGAGCGCGGCTGGGTTGTTCTCATCGCTTCAACGTCAAGGAGGCTGATCCAGCGCATAAGCGCTATAATCAGCCGGGATTATATTACTATACTAATTTGCGATAAAAGATTATGCGCGATTACACAATTAAGAGATTGGACTTGGGCATTAGAATTATCGAGTTGAACGTAAATCTGCAAACTCCCACCCTTGGTCTCTCTCTCTCTTTTTCACTCTCTCTGGGATCTCTCGGTTCAGGCAATTGATGAAGTGTTTAATGGTTGATTGAGTTTGAATTGGCGAACGATCGATAGCGGTTGAGTGAAATTTCACCGTGAGTTTAGTGATTAATTCACCACTGGAGAGTCGCGACAATCGTAACTGATAACGATGAAGAACCGATGTGATCGAGATTTTTCGAATTACTGTTGAGTGGTTGAGTTTGGCTGGAGAAATTATCCAGCTGAACGCAAATTAGGTCTTTGTCTTTGGGTGTCCATTTTTCTCTTTTTCTTTTTCTCTAGGCAATCGATGGACCGTTCGATAGTTGATTGAGTTTTAATTCGGATCGATTGTGGTCGAGTGAAATTTCAATCATGGCTGATAACGAAGAACTGTTGTGTCCGAGATTTTTGAGTTTCGAATTAAATCGCAATGAAGTTACAATTAAGAGGTTGGCTTTGGCTGGAAGAATTATCCAGCTGAACGCAAATTCGTAAACTATCATTCTCGCTCTTTTCTTTCTAGGTGTCTATCTATTTCTCTATCTTTTTTTTTCTAGGCAATCGATGGAGTGTTCGATAGTTAATTGAGTTTGAATTGACGAGCGATTGATTGCCGTTGAGTGAAATTTCACCGCGAGCTTAGCGATTAATTTGCCACTAGGGAGTCCCGGCAATCGTTGCCGATAATAACGAACGAGTTTCACCGAGATTTTTGGAGAGTCGTTGAACGAGGGGTGGGGAAAGAAGAGAGAGAAAGAAATAGAGTGAGAGAAAGAGAAACGGGTTTTCTCGTGTCTCCGCGTCGAAAAAGGATCCCTCGCGTGTTTTCGCGTATAATGAAGCTCGATCGCTGTATATCGATTAGCGCGGCGCGCGGAGGCGATCGGTTGCGCGTACCTTGTCAAATTTGTCAACGGGCGGCGCGAAACGGCCCGATTACACAGCGGACAACGTTAGTCCGTGTCTTTCGAACGCGAGCCCGGCACGTACGACCGTTAACGCAGACACACGCTCACGTATACGTCCACCGGAGTCATATTTCCAAACCCGACGTTGTAAACCTTTACAGAGGTTCGTTGCGCAACCGAGAGTCGTCGAGAAGAGTGGCGGTAGCGCGGGGGAGGGAAAGAGGGGGCGCTTGCGAAAAAAGAGATCAGTCGCGAGTCGACGAATCGCACGGGACAAATGAGTACCGAGAGAACCGTGCGCATGTGCGCATGTGCGTATATAGGCCGAGATAATAGTTTGGCGAAGAGAGAGGCGCGGGGGGGGGGGGGGGGGGGGGGGGGGGGCGGGGGGGAGAAGCGCGTGCGCCGCTTCGAGGTCTCGACCCGGAGCGCAACGTGCCCCACGCGTCGCGGGCTACAGGGTGGCGACACTCACCAACCGGCCATACCAGAGGAGAGAACGCCTCGGAAAATCTACACTCTGCAACTGCCACCGATCGAGAACACTGGAATCATGAATTAGCCGATTCTAGCCTTCCTTGTTTACATTTAGAGGATTTACGTAACTTCATGAATTTTCGAATCAACTTTTCTAGGGGAGTTTTATGTTTTTTGGGAAACAAGGAGCGCGAAGCTTTTCGGAATTTATGGACGATGGGCGCGA
This sequence comes from Ophioninae sp. A BG-2022a, assembly GCA_030523105.1. Classification (NCBI taxonomy): domain Eukaryota; kingdom Metazoa; phylum Arthropoda; class Insecta; order Hymenoptera; family Ichneumonidae; species Ophioninae sp. A BG-2022a. The sequence continues at coordinate 4,748 of JAPYZI010004166.1, forward strand.
TGCTCGTAGTTTTGGACCGGAAGTAGCTCGTCTTTGAAAAATTAGGGTTGATAGATTTTGGATATTTTTTTTGGTATCGTTAGACGCCATTTTTGCTTCTGTTTTGGGTTAAAGGCGTGACGAACACGTTTTTGTCCACTTCGAAATTTTGAAACGAATTTCCTATTAAAGGACTGAATCGATCGGCACGAAATTTGTTGTGTGCGTTCAGGATGATGGCACCGAGGACCTCGTGCTCCCCGTTTTGGTTAAAAATGGTTCATACTTGATAAATCGTGATGAGAATACAGTTTTGTTTTTCGTTTTGTTTTACACTTGGTTTTCAGTTAGTTTTTAGTGTACAGGAGGTTGTCTCTTGTATTTGTATTATTTCGTAAGAGCCTACGTATGAGCTTGCCGGTTTCCGAGTGATAATGGTTGATGAACGGATGACATTTTGATTTTGGGAGCCGAATAATCGGTGCCGAACGATCGAAGGTTCCAGCCGATCGCCTCATGCGCAACGAAAGAATCAAATCGACGCACCTCTCGGTGTCGATAATTAAGAATAATGAGTAACCCAAAAATGTAGCTTCGTAATATATATATGTATATATAACGGGGCCTCAATTACTCGAAATTGAGTTATAACCGGAGAAAATTGCCGATAATTGTACGACTCAATCGGGCCAACGTTTTTTCTCCGTTCAATCTTCTTTTGACCCCTCAGCGTTGTCTCCTTTCTGTCCTCACGAACCTTCACCCGTTTACCTCCGATTACGATCGAGTTTACGTTTTATTCGGCATTCGCGTTATTTCGATTCACGTTCCCCTTAAATAATCCGAAACGACCTCGCGACATCGAGCTTCCGGGGTTCGAGCTCGAAGCGGTCGCGATTCTGTATTTTTTTTATGTCTTTTTTCCTTTTGTTTTTGTTTTGTTTGTTTTTAATTGGTTCAACGAGAACGCGACGAGGAGAGATCGTGCCCGAGCGCTCGCGGTGTACGATCGAAAGGTCCAAGTGCAAACTCTCCGAGTTTCGCGCTCAGGGGGAGCTTTGACACGACCAGGAGAAAGGCCCCGCGAAGAATCGCGTTGCTAAAGATCGCCGCGGGAGAAACCTATATTTATATGTATAATACTGTCTTGCTCAAAAATATTAAGCCTCCGTAAAATTTCTATCCGGACAAAATACCAATTATCTCCGTTAAAAAAAAGTCGCGAATTTAACAAAAAAAAAGACCAAAATAAAGCTTATGATACGATTTTCAATTATCCTATTACGTAATTGAAAAGGGTACCGTTGACGGTTGATTGGGAATTTGTTTGGGTTTGCAAATTTCCAAACGATTTATCTGACCCGGACAAACCCAAACAAATTGTTCTATCACCCCAATCGCTAAATGCCGAGATCACTATTTTTTTTTTTCAAATTCCAGCGAGCGATTTTGCAAGCCGCGATAATTGTCGAGGAAACGGAATTTTCAAAATAACATACCAGCTGCAAAAAAAATCGCAGGGTCATCAATGAAAAAGCAAACATTAGCTGGTTTTGTCCTCTTCAAAACGCCGTTTGGTACATCGGGCTACCATTTTTTTTCACCGAGATATTCCTTTCTTTGTCCGGACCGAAGACTCTTTGGGTTGCCTAATACTTTTGAACACGACTGTAAATGCTTATATATATGTATATATCCATGAGTGTGTGAATATATAAGGTACGTACATGTTCCTTTCCATGCGGAGCCGGGAAATAGAGAGCTCGAATACGCGACGACAAGATCATCCCGGCTTTTACGAAAAGTGGCAAGAAGCGGGAGCAGAGAGTCTGCTCGTGCATTGATACAGGTATTTCCAGCGTTTACGCATAGATACGAGTCTAAGTAGATGGTTAATGGCAATTGCAAGGATTTTCGTTTACCATCACATGGGTTGTTGGCATTGTGAAAAAAAAAGAATGTCATGGATAATCAGATTGGTGGGTTGAGTAATCAGGATTTGACATAGGGGGGAAGTTAGAGTTAAGCACAGCTTTGGGCAAGGTCAATACTTGGAGCGGTGACCGTTTGAGTGCTCATCGGCTGGCGTATGAAATGGCAAGCGAAAGGCCATTCGTATTTATTCTGAGACCTTGATTGTTGGATAGTTTGATCAAACGATTGTGCTAATAGAACCAGAGAAGACTGCTGGTAATTTGGATTAGCAAATGAATTTTTCGTGTTGACTTTTGTTTTGGAGATTTGTATATTTATAAATAATTGTTTATAAATATCTTTTTAAGAAAATAGTGGTTACGTCGGATTACGTCTTGATGCTAATTTGGAATACCCTGTAGATACCTCGTGTGTTTTCTGTAATGGGAAGTACATCGAAGACAGGATGGAAGAATGGATGCAGCGATCAATGTACGAGGTTATGGCTCCACGATTAATGTACCAGCCATGAAGAATCCTACGTTTGTGACTTTTGCGAATTGAAGACTGATCAAAGCTGATTGTATAAATAATTACGAGTCTCGTATTTTCTTCTAAAAACAATGGTGTAACAATTGCTTTGGTTATTTAATTAAGCATATCGAATATACTCGTATTTCAAAATACGGTAAATATTCGGAAGTGAAATTTCCGCTAAAAAGTAGCAAACCAAACAAACAAACAAAATCAAACAAACGAACCCAAACAAACAAACAAAATCAAACAAACGAAACCAAATAAACAAATAAAACCAAATAAACGAACCAAAACAAAGAAAAAAAAGCAAACGAGCCCAAACAAATAATCAAAACCAAACAAACGAACACAAAAAAAAAACCAACAAACAAACCCAAACAAACATAAAAAATCAGCTCGACTCCGACAGGAGTTACATTTCCGAATACTTATCCAAAATACCTCGACCCATCGTGAAAACGTCCGCAATTTTTTATTCCAGCCGGAATTCTACTCAGTCTTGACGTCACTATCGTTTTCGAAAGTTTCCAGATAGATACAGTGTACGAATATCGCTCGAATCGAACAAAAGTGTATATTCTTCGTACCTCGATAAAAAAGATGTCAGGCCTGAAGGAAAACGGTGCTCGAAATACGTTTCTTTCCTGTACTAAAATTGCACCGTAAAAACTCGTGGAAAACAAATTCTCAGACATCTTCTTTCAATCGTTGAAACGAAAGCGGATCGCGTGAGAAACGATCGTGTACAATGGGAACGAGCGGAAATGGACGTATCGAAGAAACGCTCGGTACTGAGAGTCCGATCGATTCTTTATCCGATGTCTCATCGGGCGAGTAATTATTTGCATTTATATAACTCATTAATGGAGTAACGAGAACACGGTCTCGGGAGCACGTGTCTATCCGGCAAAAACGATACGAAAAAAAAAGTAGAAAAAGAAAAAAATGAAACGCACGCAGAGTCGATAGGAAGGAAAGAAACGCTCGCGTACGCGAATATGTCCCGGCTCGGTTGACGATATCTCATGCATAGAGTCATGAAGATGAACATCGGGAAGGATCGATGATTCCGTTCGATCGAGTAGTCAACCGCAATCTGTCCTCTGTATTTGTCGTCCCCGAGCGCACATGTATAAAACATCGATGGATCCGCGTATTCCCCGGAGGCTAACTCCCCTTGCCCTCCAACGTCCTCTTAACCGATCTCGACGAGCTACCGCGAACTTTCCGGGGAAAATCGGTATCGGCTAGTGGAGAGAGCCGGTAAGAGCCAATTTGCATGGTCGCGCCGCAATTATCGTTTTCGAACGATGACGAACTGCGTTAGAGAAAAAGACTGAGAGAGAGAGAGGGAGGGGGGGGGAGGAGTAGGGGTGTGAGAAGTGGGGAATCGAGGGGAGGCAAGGTCAAGCAGCGGGGATCGAGCGTGCGTAGGCAGGTCTCCGTAACTCGATGATTTTGCAATCCGCGCTTCCTGGTGCAATTGATTAATGGTGCCCGATCGCGGTAGCTCTTCTCGCTCTCTCGTTCGATCTCGGATATTCCCGAGGTACAAGCTCGACCTATCCATTGATCTACGTACGATCTCCACTGCGTGCGCATCGAGAAAACGTTTGTTTTCCTTCTCTCTCTCTCGATCTCTCTCTCTTTTGTTTATTCCATACGATCCTGTGCACTTTTTTGTTATATATATTTTTTTTCTATATGGGTAAGTATGTTATTATAATTTTTATTTTTTACTATTTTTTTTTTCGTTTTTTTTTTTTCAGTTCGTATAGTTTACCTATATTGGATTGTGCAGTCTCCGTGTTTCGTCATTTCTTTTGTTCCTATTTTTTGTGTTTGCTTAATTGCTTTTTTTATTTTTCTTGTTTTACTTTTTGGCTTATTAAATTCTATTTTCGTTTTTGTAGTTTATTCGATTGATTTTTTTAGCTTATTTGTTTGATACGTTACTTTTATTTTCTACCAGTATATTTTTATTTCTTTTTCGTATGTATAGTTTAGAAATTACGTTAATATTTTTCGTTCCCTTGAATTGTTGTTTTGATTTTTTTTTATTCGTAGGGTTTATATGTTTTGTACATTTTTTTATTCTTCTGTACTCTTGTATTTGTCATCTTGGTTTATACTATTTATGTATTAAAAATGTTTTTATTCGTTTATTTATTTTTTTTTTTGCTTTTTATTTTTTTTTTCTATAGTTTTTGGGTTTGTATAGATGTCTCATTCGTCTGATTAAACATTATTTTTTATTATTTTAAAACATTTGTTATTTTTTTTGTAAAATAAGAATAAATAAACACCCAAAATAATAGATAAACATTTTTAATTATTTTTTATTATTTTTCTAAACTCTTCTTTTGCCCGGAAGTTTGTACTGGTGCGTAATAAACTCCGACATCATCATAATCATCATCATCATCATCATCATCTCTCTCTCTCTCTCTCTCCGCTCTTAGGAATCGAATGAAATTCTGGATTCCTCAGTATCGATGATACTGGCTTGTTCGAAGTAGCCGATTTAACACAACGGCAGACCAGAATGGACAGCGCCCCCTATCGATTTAGCCGTGCGCACGTTTTCCCGAAGATAGAGCCGGGGGGCTCGGTAGTGCTCGGAGGCTCTCCTGTTTGATTTATATCCGGCTCGAGTGATTCCACCGAGCGAGAGATGTTGAGCCTTTTCTCCGCACGTTAATACCGACGAGGATGCTTCACGAGGAAACGATACGAGATATATGAAACCAAAGAGAGAGAGAGAGAGAGAGAGAGAGAGAGAGAGGGAGAGAGAGATGGAAAAACAAGACTCGGAGAGAACGATTTAGAATTAACGTCGGAGAAGCTACTCCGACGGACTACTATAACGCAAGCTCCGTCGTAAATTTTCTTTCCTAAAGATCACAGGGAAATGCCGCTGTTGGGTATTCCCGTCCATCAGTTGATCGCACCCCAGCTCTTTTTGTCTCTCTCTGGTCGTCGAATAAAAAAATTGAAATTAAACTAAAAAACTAAACTAAAAAAAAAAACTAAAAGAATTGAAATTAAATTTGAAAAAAAAGAAAAGAAAAGAAATTAAAGGATCGGGAGAAAGGCTGTTAGAAAATTTCCAACGCTTTTCGTTTCTTCGATTAAACAAAAATTTTGTGTCTTTTTATTCAGGCTTGTTTGGGTACTGGCCGTTTCATCATCACCTCTTACACATCTACGCTTTATGTACAGTTTAGTTACATGCTAATTAGAATTTTGGAGAAACTCCGAGCGTCAAATTCCTGGGACCGTGAAGAAGAACAAGATGAAGGGACAGAAAGAGAGAGAGAGAGAAAGAGAGAGTGGGAGAAATAAAAAAAAAAAACAAGAAGAAGGTCCCGGAAAATGATTGATGACGGAGAAACTCGATTAACGAGAACGTAGAATGCGTCTTTACGATATAGGTATCCCCCGTTGACAATCAACGATCATTACTGGCTACGGATCCTCTTACGGCCTAAAAACAGGCGCGGTATCGAACGCACCGCACCATTTTTCGATTTTTTATTTTAATTCTAATAATAATCATGTTTTTATTTTTTTTATACATACATCCGTTATTTTTTATTCTTCATAAATATCATATATAAAGGCACTTTAACTACTGGCCTCGTTATTCACGACTCCTTTATATATATATATATATATATATGTTTGTATATATGTATATATAAATTGTATATACGATCGATCCTCGCTCGAGCGTCTCGCGAAGTGAAGATTCGAGATTGACGACGAGAGGTTTGGGAATTCGGGTAGGGTTGAAACGGAGGGTCAAGATGTACAAAATAAAATCTCTTCGTCTCTAGCTAGCGTCGTAATAAATTAGTTTCGCGTGGCGTTACGCGTTATAGGCGATATTTACAAGTTGAACACAATCCGTACGTTTTTTTTTTTTTTTTTTTTTTTTTTTTTTTTTTTTGGGTTTTTGCGGCGCGGGTGGTGGGGGGTGGGGGTGGGGTTGGAGGTTTGCTCTTAGCGGTGGTTTCCTGATCTTTGGTACTCGAGGAACGACGCTGATCGTCGTCGTCGTCGTCATCGTCGTCGTCGTCGTGTTGATCGAGGGGTGACGATGAATCGTCGTTACGATCGATTCTGCTTGGTCTGGGTGAGCTTCGGGTATTCCGTACGCTAAGATCGATCGGTTCGTCCTGTTCGATGGCTAGACCACCTGGACTTGGACTGACGAGTAGAAGATCGCCACCGCGGGGTGAGTGTTGCGAGGTGGCAGGTGTAACGAGTCCTGGCGGTGGATAAACGAGTCCCTGATGAGGATGATAGCTGGTGGTCGTGAGAGTAACGGTAGCGTTGATCTTCCTCGGGAAATCACGTTCGGAGAGGGTGGGCGATGCCGCGCTCGCTTTGAAATAGCTGAGCGCTGAATTGCTACCGGATTCGTCGTGTTCACCAGGATCGACCGAGGAGGCGCCACTGTCGCTCGGGGTATCAGCGGTTCTCTTGTAAGCCGGTAGGAAAGGCCGGAATACCTCGGGTGGACTGGAGCCGAGGGTCATTTTCTCCTGAGCAAAGTTTATCGGGAATATCGGTGAAGCCGAGGCGACCGGATGTTTGTACCCGAATGGTGGAGATCCGTCTCTGGGTGGAGTACCCGGAGGTTGCTGCTGTTGCTGCTGCTGTTGCTGTTGATGATGATGATGATGATGGTGATGATGATTAACCCGTTCGCGTTCTTTCTGCCAAGCTAACAGTCGAAGTTGATTCTGAAGGGCGACGTCGTCCGGATGTGGCGACTTGTTACCCCGTTCTCGCTCTTGCTTCATAATAGCAACGTGAAGAAGATGCGACTGTAACGCCAGGTCCTCCTGACTAGGAGACGCGCCTCTGTCCTTAGCCTCCTTCGAAGCGTAAGCTACCGCTTGATGAGCGTGTGACTGCGTGGGTGGTAGGAAACCCGGAAGGAAACCACCCGCGAAGGGATTCCCACCTGGAGCTCCACCGCCACCACCACCACCACCACCGCCACCACTCATCACTTGGCTACCGTTCGATTGCTCCTGCAGCAAGCAATGAATCTTGAACCAGTTCGATCGCCGACCGTATCTCGAACCTGACTTCGACATCCCGACCATCAAACACTTCCGCAGCCTGCACGCCTTACACGCCGTACGGTTCTTCTTGTTGATGACGCAGACACCGCCGTTCTTACACTCGGATATGCTCCCAAGATTGTTGTACGTTCGACCGAAGAAGGACTGCAACAGACAAGAATCACCAGATTAACGCTTTTGGTCTACCGGATTTCTAGGAGATCGGGATTTATCGTACGCCTCGATATCACGTAACGCTGGACCGCGTTTCACGACCGTTAAAAGTGGACGAAACAGACGTGGGAGTTTTTCAAAGTATATCATTTAGGCTTGGTTTTAACCCTTTCTAACTCTGAAGACCCATATAGCCATCTGGCGAAAACAACTGCTACGGACTAACGAAGCGTTTCGGACGCACGGGCTGAAAGTCGTTAGACCTAGTCGTTAAGCTTCATTGACGTATTCGTTTCATCAAGTTCGTTTCTTCGAAGCTTTTTTCAACGTTTCAACAGCTCGGGTATCGGGCACCGTGGTACTCGCATCTACTGGAAGATTGCAACGAGAGGAGTATCGAGTATTGAGTGCTCTAGGCTACTCTCTGGATATCGCAGTCCCTGGTCGCGACCCGTTAAGGGTCGAGTACACGAGAAGAAATTGAAGAGCTCGAGATGCCGCGGCGCGTTTCTCTCCTCCTACCCCCCTCCCACCTTTCTCTCTCTATCTCTCTCTTTCTCTAGCGGATTAAACGCCAGGCTCTAATGTTACGCGCGTCACGAGAATTAGCATGCCCCGATCATCCCACCTAGGTGAAACGCGCGAATGCCTGTTTTGTCTGTGTTGAGGGCACGCACGATGCACGGTTACGGTATACGGCGTGGTCGATCGTAAAGTTAAACGCTTGTCGGTCGGCGATAAAACTCATATATGCCTCTCGACGAAGCCGGAGATGTTCCTATAAGCGCGAGGCCCATACTCGTGCAAGTGGTCCAACTATACTTCTCGATGGTTCGTACACCCCGTGGCACTTTCTAGACACTCGGCTCGCATGGTCATCCAGCATTAATTTACAATCGTGCTTTTGAATGTTTTGTAAGGCGAGCCTTGAATACCCAGCTATCGTTTCTAGCAGCCAAAGATACTCGTTGTCGATATCATCGGGGATTGCAATTAACGCAGAAATCGGGACTTTGAGTTTCCTGATAAACTCGAGGGAAAAGAGCGGCTGATTGATTACGCGACTGTGATAATTGATGGTGACTGAGTTCTGGTGAATAAGAATCGTTTGGTCGGAGTTATTGGGGTCTTAGAGGAATAACGGGGTTCGTTTGGGTTTGTTTCGGATCTTGATGAAACAACGGATTGTTTGGTTTGTTTGCTTGCGTTTGTTTGGATCTCTCGGAACGAATGGCGTTTGTTTGGGTTTATTTGGGTTCGCTTGGTTTTTCGCAGGGATAAAATCGTTTTTTTGGATGTGTTTGGGGTTCCACGAAGCAACGGGTTTTGTTCGATTCTGTTTTTCGATTTCATAACCCCAACAAATCCATCGAACGAGTTTGGGTTTGTTTGGGTTTCGTTGAAATAACGACATTTGTTTGGGTTTCTTTCGGCTCCGATGGAAACTACAGGATTCGTTTGGGTTTTCGTGAAAGTCTCATTGCGACAACGATGGTATTCGTTTGGACTTGTTCGGAGTTTCGTGGAAAGATATTTGTTTGAGTTCTGTTGGAAAGAGAAGAACGGCGTTTCTCGAGCGCCAGCGTTTGTCGCTCGCGGATGAGAAAACGACGCGTCATCCAGTGAAACGGTCGCACCGCTGGACCGTAAAATCGCGCGTCGGTGCGTTTATTGCGAAACGCCATGGCAAACTCGCTGACGTTTGCAGCTCGTCCAGAGGGGAATAGGTGACGGAGTAAGGTGTACGCGGTGGGTAAGCGGTGAAAACGTCGAGTACAGCCAAGAGTCCTCGCGCTGTATCGGATTTGGCACGGTTAGACGGCTCCCGCTCTTCAAGAACTTTTACCGCACTCGCGCGCGCAATCTTCCGGTAGGAATCTTCGGATCGTGGACCGAACGACTCTCGCGGGCCATCACCGCGAGACACACGTCGCTCTTGATCCTGCGAAAGGGGTTACGGTGCCATCACCGTTCCTTCGCTTCCTGAGAAAATCGCGTCGCGAATCAACTTCCGCCAGAGATCATCTCTTTCTCTCCCTTTCTCTTTCTCTCTCTTCCTATTATTTCTTATCAGATTTTTTTTAGCCTCGTGCACCGATTTTTGTTTATTTTTTCGATTGCACAACGATTTTGATTTATTCATCGGTTTATATAGCGATTTTTGTTGGTTTTTTGGTTCATACAACGATTTTGATTTATTTATTGGTTTATATACAGATTTTTGTTTGTTCATTGGTTCGTATAGCGATTTTTGTCATTTCTTTCATTACTTATATGACATGTTACTCATCATTATTTTTATCTTCGAGTTACGTAGCGGTGTTTTATATATTTCTTGGCAACATTTTTCCTGTTTTTTGTTGTTAGTTATTCTTTATGATTATTCAATTATTCTGAATACTTTTATATTTCGTTATTTTCGTTGTTACCACTAGTTCGTTTCGAAAGTGAAACTTGGGCATAATAAATCATATCATCATCATCATCATCATCGTCTCTCTCTTGATCTCGGTGTCATTGCATTTGGAAATGAAAAGGGAACCGGGAGACTGGTTGCGATCGCGACGATTCTCGATTCGAGAAAACGAGTCGAAGGGGAAAATTGCTTCGGTGGACTGGTTCGGTCTTTTCTCAAATGCAAATACGTTTCATTGACTGGTCGGTTCGGTGAGTCTTGTTCACTGCCATAAGCGAGGGTACAACCGTCATCGTAAGTCGCTTGATCTACGAAACGAGCAATGCGCTAATCGATCTTCTCCTAATAACGCGTCGACGGCAATAAAACAAACAACGACGCCAACAAGAACAACAACAAAAATCGAAAAAATAATAGAGAAAACTAGTAGTCTCGATCAACGTTCTCCTTTTTTTATCCGGTTAAAGACTGCTGCGAGGTCGAGCCGGTTTCTCTCGGGTTTCCCCTCTTACGAAAATCTTTCGCTTCGATAACGCTCACGATTGTTCGTTCCTTCGCTTCGTACCATTCCGTTTCGGCCTTCCCACACTTCGATTATTCAGGTACAATCCAATTGTCGAACCTCCGAAAAAACGATCTTTTCTCGTCATTTTACTTTACTTTGGACTTTCGAAAATTTGTAACATTTTTGCACTAACATTTCTTGCTGATTTTAAATTATTCGTTAAGAAATCTTGATCGCAAATATTTTAGGGAAAATGAATATTTTTTATTTCGAAACGTGACGGTAACGCAGATTCAGAGTAAATTAATAAAATTAATTAATTTATTGTATTAAAATTTTATTAAAAATAATTTCTATTTATTTATATTAAATGTACATTATATAAATAATTCATATTTTACATTGAAATTAATTAGTTCATAAACAAAAACTGAATAAAAATTCTGAATTTCCAGTAGCTATTCAGCAGCCAATTTTTGTAATACACATCAGTCAGAAATAAAATAAATTAGTTAAATCATCACTTTTTTAAAACTCAAAAGCTATACCCAACATCGCAATAAAACCTTATCAGACCCTTCAACCCTCTATTAATTCCCACGCCGCCATTTTATCTCTCAGTTAAAAATTGACTTCCTCTTTAAAACTCAATTGACTTCAAATTCGTCAGATATGCAAAAAAAAAAAAACAAATCTTATTTTTCGAATCCCCTGATGGTCTCGTCCTTAAGGCTCTCCGGGAATCCAGTAAGGGACGAGGAGAGAAACGAAAAAATCGACGTGCCGATCGAGTAGCCTATATACGCGTGCTCACAGTCAAGCCGGTGGAAACGGGACAACGGGATTCCCGAATTGCGCAACGCACGAGGCGAAGCAGGTTTCACCTGCGTATATACGTATATGCTATATATAGGAGGAAGGGCAAGGGGGCGGGAGGGGGGGGGGGAGCGCATACCGGAGGCGAGTGCGCGAAATCGAGTGACGCGTCGGCGCACGAGCCTCCTCGCCATGCGCAAAGGTGTTTGACTTTTTTTACCTTCCAGCGGTGTGGTGTCCCCTCCCCCCACCCCCCTGCCCCTCACGCACTCACAAACAAGCAGAGAGTCCTTTCGTCAAGTTGTATATTCGTGCGAATGATTGTCTTCCGTTTGCGTTTGCCGACCGTTTGCACTCCTCGGAGTACATCGGAGGAAAAGTACGAGAGAGAGAGAAAGAAAGAGATTTGATTTGATTTGATTTAATTTTATTTGCTTTTATTTGACTTGATTTGATTTGGTTTGATTTGATTTGATTTGATTTGATTTGGTTTGATTTGATTTGATTTGATTTGTTTTGATTTGATTTGGTTTGATTTGATTTGATTTGATTTGTTTTGATTTGATTTGATTTGGTTTGGTTTGATTTGATTTGATTTGATTTGATTTGATTTGATTTGATTTGATTTGATTTGATTTGATTTGATTTGATTTGATTTGATTTGATTTGATTTGATTTGATTTGGTTCGATTTGTTTTGATTTAATTTTATTTTATTTCAACAATATAATCGACATAAATGATATCATATATGTTTTTATTTATGTCCTAGCTTGCTATTGGGCAAAAACGATGAATACAAAAAAAAACAAAGAAAAAAGAATAATAACAAATTCATAATAGCAATGCAAATTAACAAATGAAAAAAAAAGTACATAAATAAATAACGAAATCATAAAATATACGTAACAAAATCATACAAGAATACAACGGTATATAATATTAAATAAATATAACATAACAAACTCATAAAGAAAGAAAGAAAGAGAGAGAGAGAGAGAGAGAGAGACAGACAGAAAGAGAGAGTGAGAGAGCGCAAATCTCTCGCGTAGCTGACCGAGACCATTTAGGGGCGCGTGCGACAAATCCGTTCTCGTATCGCCTCGAGGGCCGTGTCGCGTTGCGCCGATCCTGGGATTATCTCGAATCAACCGGCTCGCCCGGAATCTCGAACCGATTTGTAAGCGCCATAATGCAATCGTTTCAGGTGGAGAACGACAAAAAGGAAAAGAAAAAAAAAAAAAAAAAAAAAAAAAAAGGAGAAGAAGAAGAAAAAAAGTGCTTCAACGAAGGAACAGAGAAAAAAGTAAGTATGCGCGCGCGCACGCACCCGTTTTCCGTACTTGTCGCTCGGCAGGGAATTCGTCTTATTCGCGAATCGACCAAGTCGCCAATAAAAATTCTTCACCCTCGCTACGTTTTTTTCTTTTTACTTTTTTTTTTTTCGATCCACCGATCACGACGGTTTCGAAATTATTGCCTCGCCTGTTTATCGATCAAGATCAAGGAGCCGAGAAAACGAGGAGGAATCGATGATACTAACGAACGACACTAATTGTTCTTTTTTTTTTTCGTTTTCAACTTGTTTTTTTTTTAAGTATGGAAATTTGTTTTATTCTTGGCTGATAAATTTCGAAAAGTGCGCGGTAGTTTGCTGATGGATATGGAAATATTTATCTTCTTTGGGTTTGCAATTTAATGGATGAAGTTATTTATTCGATTTTTTGTTCATATCTATCAAAAACTGGTATCGGTTGGCTGACAAAAAATCATAGATATTTTGTTTTTGCATTTTAACGAGTAAACTGTTTTGTTTTATTTTTGGGTGACAGTTATGAATCAAAACTATGAAGATGATTTTTTGTTTGATGTTATTATTAATTATTTATTTATTGTTTTATTTCATGAACGTGAAAAAGATGAAAGGACAGTTTAAAATAAACGAATGATTATTTTGGGTATTATTCGATCTACAGAATAAAATTGTATCTATTAAAATACAAATCCAAAAGCATTTTTAGGTGACCTGTATTTTCAATTCTTTTCCATGTTTAGTAATTTATCAAATGTTCTTTTTTTTTAATACTAATAATAACTTTATTCGGCGAAACAATTTTTTCGTTTGTTGATTGCGTGGAAAAAAAATCAAATCTGATTTCAAGATTAAAAATTCCAAATTTGTATTTGTGTCACGAAATTTTTAATTCCGAATTATCATTCCGTTTTTTTTTTTTTTTTTTTTTTTTTTTTTTTTTTTTTTTTTTTTTTTTTTTTTTTTTTTTTTTTTTGGGTTGTTTAAAAAAAATTAAATTTGATTTCAAGAGCGAAAATTTGTATTTGTGTAACGAGTCGACGATTTTTTCGGACGGAGAGTCACCGGGAACGCATTCGATATGCATATCGCGGTGAGACAGGATTTTCAAGGAGTAAAGAGAGAACAAAAAGAAGAAAAAAAAAAATGGAGAGAGAATTACTCCAAGAGTGCTTTATTTCTTGGGGCACGAACGTCGCGCGAGTACGAATATAAATCTTTTCTATCTTCGGAATTCCTCGAAGCAGAAATTTCTTGAACGCCCAGTCTTTCCCTGGTGAATAGAGGGGAGAAGGAGAGGGCGACAACCGGAACAATCGCAAAGACTTACGGTAATAGCGTACCGAGACAATTTGTCGAAAGATCCCGATAGCACGTTCGAAGCGATGGACTGGACAGGTTATTACGGATTTTCAATTATTTCACTTATCGATAACGCCAATGAATTGTTACGTTCCAACAATGCGTTCCGCCAATGAAGAAGAAAAAAAACAAAATTGTAAAATTCCAATCTCCGTTGGGTGAAGCTCGTTTCCATTCCTCCAAGTTTGAGCTCCTCCCAAGAACTAACGGAATAAACGAGCATTTGGGGATCCCCACAATTGCAAAATTATCGAGTTACGTATTATAGCTAAAAAAAAATCAACAATTAGTCGAAGAAACAAAAACGAGAAATTGATAATACGAATCGATCAAACAAATTTTACTTTTGAGTATCTATTTGTCAATAATGATTTTCTAGTTCGTATCAATAAAAAATTTAAACTTGATTTGTAAAGTTTTTTTTTTTAACGAACTATTCTTTTTAGAATTTTCCAATTTTTGTGTATTGGTAAACAGTCAAAAAAAAAACCTTCGAGTTAAATACACTAATAAACAAACTAATTTATTTAAATTTTGGATTATTTGTATTAAGAAAACTGGTTCGTTCAGAGCTACCAAAAATCCGGAACTTTTTTAAAAGTTTTATTCTTCCGATAATCAAACTAATTAATTTTATTTCCGGTTAATAGTTATCAAAAACTGGTTGATTTCTAGCTACCAAGTATTCAAAACCTTCTTTTCATTTTTAATTCTTAAAAATAAACTAATTTGTTTTATTTTTTATCAACGGTTATAAAAAACTCGTCAAATAACTAGCAAACCAAAAGCTCGTTTTTTTTGTCCGACGAATCGAATCAAACGAATATTTGATTGATTATTCGATCGCCAAAATAAAAATACATTACAAACACAAAAATTCAAAAAAAAAAAAAGAAAAAATTCACACCCAAATTCT
Organism: Ophioninae sp. A BG-2022a; assembly: GCA_030523105.1. Taxonomy (NCBI): domain Eukaryota; kingdom Metazoa; phylum Arthropoda; class Insecta; order Hymenoptera; family Ichneumonidae; species Ophioninae sp. A BG-2022a. The sequence continues at coordinate 19,756 of JAPYZI010004166.1, forward strand.
TTCTATATTTATTGTTCCTGGAAAATTGGAATTTCCAAAGGTAAGTTTTTGTATCCCCTCGTGGAAAGAATAAACGTGATAAATGAGAAAAGCCAGATAATTGCTCGACGAAATAAACCGAAGCTGTATTTTTTATTTCACGTTGCTTAATTTTTTATTCGGAACGACCGCGTTTCTTTTTGAATCGAGTGGTTGGACTGAAGGCAGAGAAAAATCAAGTGAGTGACGAATTTGTCAGTACAGGATAATCGTGTTGTTAATCAAACTGGTCGATATCGACGACGAGCTGGAATGGCGAATGGTCCGAGATGAAGAAGAAGAAAAAAAAAGGAAACTAAAGAAGAAAAAAAAGATACGAGAAAAAAAAAGAAAACAACACGCAACGAGGAAAAAAAGAGGCTGGGAAAAAAACGAATGTGGGAAAGTAAGGAAAAATAAAGCAAAACTGGTATCCCCCCGTGGTACTCGCGGCAACGGGTCAAGCTTGTACGTTCGCCAGGTTTGGCGTTACGCCCCGCGCCCGATCGGAGTCAATTGATCACTGTTGAAGCCCCGCGACATGCGCGAGGTGCGCGCGACAGCTATTCCCTTTCTGGATTTCATACCAACGAGACGGATAGCTCCAGTAGCATAGTTTCGCCTCGTCGACGCCGCGATTACAAAAAAAAAAAAAAAAAAAAAAAAAACGACAACCCAACGACGAAAAATCAACGATCGAAGAAACAGAAATGAAAAATAAAAAAAAGAAACTGAAAATTTACTCCGAAACACGTAGCCGAGGAAACGCCGAGTTGCGACACGTGATATCATCACCGAAAAATCAGTAAATTATTTCGCGATCGTACCAAATGTCCAGGTATTTTGTAGAATACCAAATGTGTCAGAGGAATGTTGAAAATATGTCATGTATTATTAATCATCGCTTAATCTAATTTATATATATTTATATATATGAAATCTAATTAATATTATTGATATACCTATGTACTAGGTTATAATAATCACTTAGTACTATACTAGGGATTATAATAATTACGTAAAACAGGCTAGGGAATTATTATATGCTTAGGAATTGTGTAAAACCCCATTGGGAAATTAGGAAAACTACGAAATAATGAATTTTTTTCTGCTCGAAAACAACATCACAAAAATTGTTAATCGCCAAATAATCTTTGCGAAAAATAATGTGCAATATATATCTAACGGGAAATAAAAAAATGAAGCTTGTCCATAAAAGTAATATTGCACAGTAGCGAGTAGATTGAACGTTAACGAAAAAAATTATTTTATTTGCTTAAAAATAAATAATTATTTATTTTCAAATAATGTATTATTTATGATTATTTATTCCCATGATAAAAAGAAAGCATTATTTTTTCTATTGAAAAATCAATGTTTAATTTCGTCATTTAATTTCGTGACAAGTAAAACGAATTTTCCTCTCCCGCACCATTTACCATACAGAATACCTTATCAAACTATGAAATAAACGATGTTTCGTTTATCACCGTATCGTTTCAGAAATTCTACAAAAATTCCCAATTATACAAATCGCCAATATCAAATTTGTGAAAAACCCGAATTCCGAAATAATTTTCCAGTGGATAATTTTCCAGTGCGAGAAACATTGGATCCGATGATCATGGAGGCACCTGTGCGACTTTTCCATAGGTCGTCGCCCACGCTCGTGGAACTCCAGACCGTGGATAATGACTCTGCTCTGTCTAACCCCCCTCCCCTTCCTACTCCCCTCTTTCTCTCTTTCCCAGTTCCCTCTCCTTTCCTCTCTTTCTCTCGAGCTCGGTCCATTTCACCTTTTCACCGGTACGATCCTCCCGCAGCGTGCACCGAGTCTCGTGTACCTCGTATCAACGATCTATATTAAGGACGTGGGAATGTGAAATGAGAGGTTGTCCGAGTATCGCCGGAGGCTCGTACGGGCTTCTCTTCGTGGTGTGCCCGGGTCCGATCCACGTCCGTGTCGTTCTCTCGACCACGTGTGGTCGGCCGGAACGCGCCTCATCTTCTTCTCTCGAATAATGGATGAACGAAATATTAATGGAACGTCTCAATTTGTTCTCCGCGAGTTGAGGAACGAGGACTTGTGCGTTTCCGTCATTGGAATTCCCAGGGTTATGACGGTACGAGGGTTACGTGTTTCCTAGGAATTCAGATCGGACGGGAAAAGGATGCGAACGAGTAGAGGAATTAAATATGGAATTGGGTGGGTTGGGTTGATAGAGGATGAAGTCGAGTGAATTAAGCGATTGAAAAAAGGGATTGAAACAGCTGGTGCACTTTCGATGTTTGATTTCAACAGACCAGCCAATACTTGGAGGGGTGACCGCATAGCTGTGCACCGATTTGCGCAATAGGAAGGTCGATTTATCGAACATAGCGATGGTTGGATACTTTGATCAAAAGTTTGCTATGGTTAAGTTCTACGCTCGATTTTTCGAACAACTTCATGATTGGATACGCGCAGCTCTTCAAGTTAACGCTACACACGAACCGTTTTCCCTAGATAGTTTCTGTTTTCATTTCAGTCTTTCAAAGTCTGTAAGACTTAAGAACGGATTAGAAAACTTTATACGAATCGTCCGCATCGTAAAATGCGATTGAACGAAGCGAAATAAATGATTTGAGTATTTGTTGATGGAAATGTTGGGTTTTCGTTGTTCATGTAGAATGCTAGGTCTAAAAGATCGCAAGGGTTGGATCTTAGGAACTTAGGGATAAGAGAGAAGACGACAAAGTTGGCTTATGGACTTCCTGAAACGATTGAAAATTTTGCCCCCATTTGAGTCTTGACAATTGACTCGTTATAGTTGTTACTATGTAAACAACGTATTGCTGGTTGAATGTTTACTTGGAAGAAAGTTACTAAAGGATAATTGAAAAGTCCACTTGTGTCACCGACTAGATCGCATCAGCCAGGTTTGACCGAACGAGAAGCGTGAAGAAAAACTAAGAAAAAGGAAAATCTGGATGAGAAATCGTCGGCACGAGTAATCGTAACTCTTTGACTCCGGCGGTGATCTCTGCTCGGTTGTAACTTAAACGCAATAGATTCGAAGAAACGAACGATGCGCTGGTGCCCGAGCGGTCTCATCGGCTGAGAAACATTCCGGGTCGTACACTGCGATCTCTATTGCTCAAATATAAGTAAACTATAGTTCTGGCCGGGTATTACACATTCGGAACGTCCCGGGTATACGTGCCAAACGTACAGACGTTGCATACACTGGCGCTCATTATCCCGGTGGATTTCGTGCAATGAATTTTTTTTCTCTCGTTTCTCATCGCGGCCAAACGCCAAGAGGAAGAGAAACACGCGAAGTATCGGAGGCGCGGTTCGAGGCGCCGCCATTTTTGATTCCCCCGTGCGCCGGTAGATGGCCGAGCGTTTGGTCGCTTCTCGCACAAGCAGCCAACGTTCCTAGCCTCCTTCGTCACTCTTACTTTCGTTCGACTCGCGCGCTCGGACTTACCGCCCGTTTCATCGCCCCTTGCATATTTTCTCGGTAAACTGTGAGAACCGCAGAAACGAGAGGTATTTCCGTGCGCGCGGGTATTCGGAGATGTTGCCTCTTAGAAAACGCCGGGAATAGTCCGAGGAATAAATATACACAGTCGTGTGTCCTTGTCGTATATATATATATGTGTGGGGGACGAGATCGGAAACTCTCTTGGTATTTCTTAGCTATACGTGCGTATATGTCGAAGTATATATATGTGGGTCTACGGATACAGTGTTTGGTCGTATTGAAACGTGGGCACAGGTACACTCTGGGCTTTAGAGAATATCGTCACGATTTTCGATTCCGTACAATTCTGAGCCAAGTTCTTCTTCTCTTGTCAAGCTTCTCGTTTTGTCCTTCGTTTATCTCTCTCTCTCTCTCTCTCTCTCTTTCTTTCTTCCTACTCGTTGTCTTTATCGTGGCTAAAACTGCATAGCAGGCAAAAGAAAAACACATCGGGCCAACAAGTTCGACAAGGGGATCGAAGTTGTTTACGGAAAGCTCCTCCAAGTACCAAACAAGAAGTAGCTGAAATACTACCCTTGTTTGGTCTTACATGCTAGTCTTATTCTACGACAATCCGGTAGGACTGCGTCCCAAGTTACACTGCACATCTACTGCACAAGTGGCTTCAACACAGTCACGTACGTTTCGCAATAAATTTTTACGGATTTTCGTGTGTCGTATTTTTAGGTTCTCGATTCGCCTGTTTAGTGTTGCACACCTGAGCTCTTTATTTCTTTATTGCGATACGCATGAATAAATATTTCGAAATCCACTTCGTCGAGCTTAATGCGGTTCAAGTGTTTGATAGTAAGCATCCTTATTTGGGCTAGAATTGATCGCCTTGTTTTAACTCACGTCTTGCATTAAAGTGTATTAACCTCATTGTGATTGTTTTCAAAAATCGACGTTTTTTCGTTTCGAAACGTGGCGATATTTCGAATAATAAACAAACTCAAAAACGGCTGAGGCAAAATATGTCGACGTTAATACAGATTATTGGCAAACTTTTTTTTTCTCCTCGTTGCAGACAAATCATACGAGAGATTTCAATCCCACCAGGAAGAGAATAATTTCCTAAAGTTCACGTTGCTATTTATTGCATTCCAACTCTAGTTTTTTTAAACATAAAAAGTTTTCTTGAAATAAGCTTATTTTTCATTTTAAAGTAATTCCTTGAAGAACTTCGTTCACTAATCCTCCACTGACGATATCGTCGATACTCGAAACTCGACGATGTCACCAGCAAAGACGATCGACGCGATCGATCGCGTTACGAATTTTTTAGGGAGGAGAAGGACCACCAACGAAATTTCGCCAGAGTTGGAGATGGGAGCCTCGCTCGTTGGGCAACGCGTTTCTTTTTCGTTTGAGCAATTGGTTACACGAGGTCGCGATCGTCGTTCACCGGTCAGGCGCTTCTTCGTGAATGCTTAATCGACGGTTTCATCAAGGGCGATCATCCGGTGATATATGTATCTCTCTCCCTCGTTCTCTCTTTCTCTCTCACTCGTGAATTTGGTCGAGCGATTGTGACAACGCTCGAGGTGTGGGTATACGTGATTCAGGTCGCGGTAGCGCATCTTACGTAACGATCCGAACACGCGTCATCGTTTCTGGTAGGTGATCTCGTTCAACTGAGAATATCAAGTAGTACTTCCCCCTCCCGTGTGCTTTCGCCCTTCCTCTCATCGGCGTCAACGATTTTTGGAATCGTTGAGCGTCATCGAGAGATCGCGATTGCCAACAACTGGGAATTCTCTTTTTCCTTATTAGATTCGTATATTTTTTATTCTCGTTTATATATTTCTTGGTTTTTCTATCTTATTTGATTCTTTCCTATCGTTTTTTTTTTTTCATTTAATAATTATTTCGAGATTTTCTGAACATCATTTAATTATTTGATTAATATTCGAAAGTCCAGCTCCAGTCAGAATCGAGACGATTTTTTGTGTTTGATTGGGTCAATTTGTTTAGTTTTATTTGTTTGGGTTCGTTTGTTTGGTTTTCCGGTTTTTAACGGGAGTTGCACTTCCGAATGTTTACCAATTATTTTTTCATTCGTAAAGTTTGTACGCTATTCATTATTATTTTACGATTTTCCGTTCCTATTTTTCTTATTTCTTCTAATTTGCATTGTTTACGTAATTTATAACAATCTTGTCATTTTCTACTCCGAATTTCATTTATATTTCGTGTGATCAATATATTTTATAATTTCTTTACTATTTGAACCTTTTGTTTTTATTCTTTTTAGGTTTGTGCAATTTAGTAGTATTATCATTGTTCTGAAAACTCATTGGAATGTATTTCCGAAAGTTTGTACCGGTGCATAATAAATTCTATGAAAATCATGATCATAATGATGATCATCATCTTTCAATGAATACCGAGTGTGACGTTCGAGAGAGGGGCTTTGAGCCTAGGATTTACATTAGCTCGTAAAGTCTGTTGAGGGATCTTGAGGCTTCCTCGCGGTGACTTGGCCCACATGTCGACGAAGGAGTAACAGGAGGAGGAGAAGGAGGAGGAGGGAATCGTCGCGGTAGGTGAACTCGAGAGGTACACACGCTCGGGAGACGCGGGTCCACGCGGGTCTCCTTCAGAGGAGGGAGATGAGGAGGAGGAAGAGCGAGTCGTAAATCCTTCGCTTATGGGATACGCGGTTCGCGGTTTCCTTCTTCCATGGGTCACGTTTTGTATATCCTCCGGGTACACGCCACCTACATACGTGAACGGCCAGGAGTAGACGGGAGGATCCCACGCATCTTGTACATCTATTGGGACTACCGAGAGCAATCATACTCTCAGCCATCAAGACTGAGGCGACTTAAACTTCTTGGGGGGGGAAAAAAAAACGTTGGGTTGACGTTTTCCTCGATGGGAAGTTGATGGGATAGTCATGAGGGTCGTCAGGAAGCATCTGGATGTTCAACCGAGGAAGAAGAAGAAGAAGAAGAAGGAGAAGAAGAAAAAAGGAAGAGAAAAGAAAAACAAAAGAACAGGACGAGACCACGAGGACAAAGAACGCCCCCGTTTCGAATATATATATATATATATATATATATATATATACATAAAAGAATTTGCGAACGACCGTACGTCGCCCCGATTCTCGCCAATTATCCTTAAGAAAATGGCCCGGCTATCTCTCTTTCCCTCTTCCGTTTTTTCAAAATATATATTTAAAAAATTGTTTCTCTTTTTTTTCCTCCTCGTCCTTTTTTTCTTCGTTCGCTTCGAATCTACATATATTACGGACTTTCTTCGAGTACTTTTGTCGCGTAGAGAACCGTGACTCGTCCTCGTTCCTCGGTCTCGTCATTTTCGCCAAACTAATTATCGATGTACCACCGCGCTACCGCGTTGTCGCCACGCATACCCGCCGGATGAATCATCGCTTTTCGTTTCCGGGCAAATTGCCACTGACTGGTCTCCCCTCTTCGTTACATTTCCCCGGAGACAATCGGTAGCCCAAGTCCGATTGGAATCATTTTCGTTGTTGACCAATTGTTTAATAAACGGAAATAAGGACGATTGTGAAAGAAAAATAAATTAAAAAAAAAACGAATTAATAAAAAAGAAAGTCGTTTCGAACAATCGCGTTTGTTTGGGAGCAAACGGAAGGGCGTCCCGTTACACACCCCCGTTGCATTTAGAGGTCCAACCGCAATGACGGAGCGAGAATGTTACCGCGAGAAACAATTAAATACGCGCGCCATATTTCGACTTATTAACATTACAAAAGAGGCTCGCCAAAGACGCATCGGGCGACCCGAATTCACCGGGCATTGTCAACTTCGTTCTCCTCCTCGGTAAGGTCTGTGAAGAATCGTGTCAGCCTCGCGAAATTCGGTGCACCGACCAACAGTCGGTGCACCGAATTCGAATATTCGTGTACCTTTTTCTTGTTTTTTTTTTATTTTTATTTTTTTTATTTTTTTATTTTCATTTGGTCACTCGCCGTCGTCGACATCCGGGTTCAAAGATGTCTCGGGACTGACCGAACTACGGACAAACAAATTTCCGAACCCTCACTCCTTCGTAGCTTTTTTTTTCGCAAAAAAGGGTTTTCGAATGTCCTCGAATATTTGGTTTGAAATAATGAAATAATTGAGACAAGTTCTTTTCAATATTCCGGAGGAATTCTTGGAAGGATTTTTAGCGACTGGCGATAGTTTTCGAGGTATCGAATGTGGAAGGTTGTTTCACTGAGCTTCTACCGATCAAACCTAAACAAACCCAAACAAACCTAAATAAACCCGAACAAACCCAAAGAAGCTGAAATAATGGTAAACGGACTGAAATAAATAAAAACGGACCCAAACGGGCACGAACCTAAGCAAACGTGGATAAACTGAATCGAACCCAAACAAACCCAAACAGGCTGAAACAAACCCAAACGGCACCGAGTTAAACAAAACGTACGAAAACAGACCCGATCGAACCCAACAAACTTAAAGAACCGGAAATAAACCCAAACAAACCAAAACTAATTCAACCAGGTCAATGCAAACCCAAACAAACCTTAATAACCGTAAACTTTAAAATTCAATATTTCGATAACTATCGCGAATCATCGAAAATCTTTCAAGACGTATTCTTAGAATATCAAAAGAAAATCAAATATCGATGCAAGCAACAAATAATAACAATCATCAATGAATTCTTATTCCAATTATTTCCAAAAACTCTCCGGTGTCCGTAAATATAAATAATTGTATTACAGTCTAATGATTTTAAACAAACGCGTACGTTTGAATGAAAAATTTGAGGGATACGTTGAAATTCGAGCGACTTCGAAATGTCCAGTTAAGGGGGAACGAAAAAGAGGAATCCGAATCGTTAGTATGGTAATGACGGTTTTTTTTTTTTTCCGTATAACAGAAACTACGAATGTACGGTCGCTCCGTGGAAGTCACGCGGAGAAACGCTAAATTATTTGAAACATTCTCGAGCGTCTAATTGGTGCGGCTGGTGTCCCTAGGAGGAGTCCACGTGTGTTACCGGGCTACTGAGTCTTCCCTCTCCCCCTCTCTATCTCTCTCGCACTCTCCGCTATACCGCAACGTTGCTTCATCTTCATCGCGCTTATCTCGAGGGAACGATGAATTTTACGATAAAATCCGGGCGGTCCCGAAACCGGCCGCTTCATCCTCTCTTACGTACGTCCAATCTCTTACCTCCTCTTCTTATTCGTTTTCTCATTTTTTCATTTTTTTTCTTTTTTTTTTCATTTTTTTTTTTTTTTTTGGTCGAATATACTTTGGACGAGTATTATAATGGTCCTTCTGGCGCGTATGCGCGTATACCTGGCATGTAATATATGTGATCCACTGGCTATAGATATTTCAGCTTTTCTTCCTCTCTCTCACTCTTTCTCTCTCTCGCCCCTCTATCTCTTCCTCTCTAATACCGCTCGAGTACGCCCGTATATCTTGAGAACGTAAGGCGGACTGGAAACGTTGATAAAAAAAATAATAATAATCATTAAAAAAAAAAAAACAAGGCCAAAGTACGAAATGGACAATGGAAATAAGAATGAGAGCAAGAACACCGGAATTCCGTGATTTATTCAATTGATGGTTAAATAAATGAGCTACTTTTTAAATTATGTAATTATTGGTATCGCAAAAAAAAATTATAATAGTACATTTGTCTCGTTATAAGAATAAATTATGATAATTTATTGTAAAAGTAATAACTGAACGATTATAAAATAAATAATTAATTCAATTGGTAATAATAATGATTATTATTACCAATTGATTAATAATTATAAATGATATATTATATACAATAATAATTCGAAAATTCATTGAATCATTAATTTAATAATTTATCGAATTTATAATTGAATAAATTTAATTAAAATGATAACTGAATATTTAAATAATTTATTGAATTTGTGAAAGTTTATCATTTGTTTAATTGTTAATTAAAGTCGAGTACAGGGGCAAGTCTAGTATTTACGAGATTCACGGAGGCAAAAGAGAGCACGCTTATGAAGGAGGAGAGAAAAAAATGTTAAGAGAGAGAGAGAGAGAGAGGAAAACCGGAATAAGAGACCGCTCGAAATCCACGTTCTAAAAGGCTCGCGCCTTTTTTTACAGCTTCTCTCCCCGTATGCAACGAGAGCGAACGTCCTCCTCGTTTTCATTTTTTTTTAAATCCACTTAGCGACTCTCGATTAAGGGGAAGGGGGGAGGATAAAAAAAGGCTATCGGGATGAAATTGAGGGATGAAAAAAAAGAAGAAAAAAAAACAAGGAATAAACAAGTGCGAGAGTTGAGAGTAACTAACGAATTGAGCGAACTGGGACGCTCGTCATTGTCCACCGTCGCTGCCCTAATGAGGTCCAATTACCGGGCGCGGGAATGTATCAGCGAGTCAACGAGGAATCGACGTACTCTCGGGATCATTCGAGGTCAAGAACCTCCTCGCTTTCATCCTCGGCAATTCCATTGCCCGATCAACCGATCCGAGACCATTCGCCGGCCAATAAACAAATAGATTGTCAATAAACAAACCGACCTAAAGAACAACCGCGAAAAAAAGGCAATCGGAACGTTGACGTGACGTGCCCGGAGAGATAATGACGATTAGAATGATGATCGATTGGGTTCTAGTTATGCACTTTGGAAAATAAAAAAAATTTTTTTTTTATTCATACGAAAAAGTCATTATTGAACTATAAAAAATAATTGGATGGAGTATATTAGCTGTGAAGTTTAAAGATTAGAAAATGGAACGAATAATGACGAAAGGAAAAACAAAAAGAGACGGAAAGAGAAATTTATCGATTTATTTATTACTCGTTCTTAAATGCTTTTTTTTAATAATTTTACTGGGCATCCATAAATTCAAGTTATTTAAATTTGGGGCGAAAACAAATGTAAGAGCGAGTACAGAGTTTGTTTGGGTTTGTTAAGTTAAAAAAAATATCATTGAGAATAATTTATTACGAAATATTGGAATCTCGAATGGTAAACGAACTTATACAAAATGATAATTTAGTATTCACGAAAAGGAATTACACTAATTATGCATTGACGAGATATCGAATCAAATAACGTACAAAAATAATTAAAAATATTTAAAAAGTATAATAAATCACAAAAATAAAAATAATAAAAATAATAATGAAACAAACAAAAATACGAACATTCAATATCCTTTAATGAAATTTACATATAAGCATGAAATTAAAAGAAACATCAAACATATATAATAAAATAATGAAAATTGATAAAAATCAATTAAAATAATAAAAAATAGATATAGATCGAGAAAAAGAAAAAAAAGAGAGAGGGAGAAGAAGCAAAAGGGGGCACGTGCTCCGTGTCGGTGGCGGTTCACCTGTTTCACGATACTTCGCGATAATGACGCTCGCAACCGGTCGTCCAGATTGCGCTTTTTTGCAAACTTCCTGGGTGAACGAGCGCACGGACGAGGCGTAAAGTTCTCATCTGTACGCGCTGAAACTCCGGTATGCAAACCTCAAAAATCATCGATGACATTTGGTGACGCAAGGGCGTTACGAATCAATGATAAAAATCGTGATAAGGATGACGCGAGGGTTCGATATCGGACTCCGGGTACCATTTTTCGGCACCGCCGGAATCCGTTTGCGCCGCGCCGTCTGACGACGAGGAATCGTCGAGTGATACGGTGAAAGGATTCGTGAAAGTGCCTTTTACGCGAACCGTTCGGATCGTACTCGCTGTACGTGTTTGTGTATATGTATACGTAAGTCAGACGCTGAAACTCGTCACGCGTTCTACGGACCTTTTGTTTAACCCCCTCCCCCCACTCCCGCTTTTTTTTAACGTTCTTACATCTCCGTATTGATTAACGATACCGCGCCAAAGAAGGTGAAGGAAGATCCTCCCCGCCATTTTCCCTTTTTACCCTGTTTTGTTGACTTTGGAAAATTAATTGAATTTTTTGTTATGGATTCATGTTTTTTTTTTTAATCGTTTCGTTCGTTCGTATTTATTTCATGCTTGTGCAACGATTTTTTTGTTTTTAATTTGTTTGATTTTTCTAAATATATCTTTTTTTATTTTATTTATTCATTTGATTTTTTCTTTATTTACTTTTCAGATTTAGTTTTTCACTTATCGGCGGAAAAAATTCTGCGATGTGCCCGATCGATACTGGAGTGCTCGTTCTCTCGTTTTTTTTTTTGGTTTTCTTTTCGCGTGGGAGAATAAATAAATAAACTTTTTTGTATGCTTTTGAAAATATATTTGATTTTTTTATCGATTAGATTTTTGTAAACTCGCGTCGTTTCTTTGAATGATTTTTGTGCGTTTAAAACGATTTTTTAAAATTTGTTTCATTAAAAAAAAATATATATATATATTTTGTTCATATCAAATTCTATTTCGAAAAACAAATTTTACGCTTCACTATTATGTGTTCACTTATCGGCGGAAAAAATTCTGCGTTGTGCCCGATCGATACTGGAGTGCTCGTTCTCTCGTTTTTTTTTTTTGTTTTCTTTTTTCGCGGACGGGAATAAATAAATAGAAGTGCCCGGATATTGCAATGGGAGTAGTGGAAGAAACGATCTTCTCCACCGGAGAATCGTCTTCTCAGCTTCTTCGTCTATATACATAATCGATTAGTCACGGCCGATTCTCGCTTCGAGTCCACTTACGGATTCGTTCTCGTTTCGTTTTTTTTTTTTTCCTTAATTTTTTGCATCCTTTTTTCTATAAATATAATTTTTTTTTCTTTCACTAATTTCTTTCGTTCGCGATTCTCCCGGGCTTTTTCCTCGCGCGCTTCTAACATCACTACCATTTTGCCCCACCTTCAACTTCGCCTTGTTTTTCAAACGTCGTATGAACTTGGCTCGATTCCACGAGGATTTTACCTGGCCAACGTACACATTACGCCGCGGCGATTCACGCGTGTATACACACGGTGAACAACCGCTTTAACATTTACCTGTGGCGATTACTCGCCCCGACAGGTAAGCGTGATTCGTTTTATTCGAATACGATCGTCTACTCCCCCCCCCCCCTCCTTCCCTCCGTGCAGACGATGTCCATCTCCTTCCTCAACGGCTCATCGTCTGTGCGATTAGCCTCATTTACTCATGCCCCCCTCCCCTAGCCCCTGGCTCCGGCTGGATATCAGTAGCCATTTTTCTAATCGATGATTTCAGTGGAATTTCAAGATCTGGTGGAATTTTGAGATTTCGTGTGGTTTAATGATTCAATGGGTTTTTCAAGGCTTTTTTTTTATTTCGTGATTCGGTTAGATTTTAGGATTTGGAGATTTTATGAGATTTTACGATTCTGCGAGATTACGAGATTCGGGGATATTTTGAGTTTTAATTAGATTTCAAGATCTGATGAGGTTTGAAGAGATTTCACGATTTTGTGGGATATTCAAGATTTCGTAAGATCTTGAGATTTAACGAAGTATCAAGATTTAGTAACTTTGAAAAATTTTGTGAGATCGCAGGCTTTAGTGAAATATTACGGTTTAGTGAGATCTCAAGTTTTAGTAAGATTTGTAGATTTAGTGAAATCTACAGATTTATTTATATCTCCAGATTTACTTAATTCTCCAGATTCACTTAAATCTCCAGATTGACTTAAATCTCCAGATTTACTTAAATCTTCAGATTTAGGTACTTAAATCTTCAGATTTACTTAAATCTCCAGATTTACTTAAATCTCCAGATTTACTTAAATCTCCAGATTTACTTAAATCTCCAGATTTACTTAAATCTCCAGATTTACACTTAAATCTCCAGATTTACTTAAATCTCCAGATTTACTTAAATCTCCAGATTTACTTAAATCTCCAGATTCACTTAAAACTCCAGATTCACTTAAATCTCCAGATCCACTCAAATATCCAGGTCGCTAAAATCTCCAGATTCCCTAAGATATCAAATAATAGTTAAGAAATCAGTAAACATAGACACATTACCTTGCATCCCTCGCAAGTGAAGGCTCCGAAGTGGAATCCGGCGGCGGGTTCGCCGCAGACTTTGCACTGTTGGTTCATCTGGAATAACAGAAACGATATTATCGAAAGGAGCATTAATACGCGTCGAAGAAACTTCTCGCGTTATCGTCGGTCGTCCGAAAGGGATTGTGCGTTTTTTGTGTTCGAATAAGTGTCTGTATGTGGGTGAAAGATAGAATGAAAGAGAGAGAGAGAGAGAAAGAAGGAAGAAATAGAAGCGAGATGAGAAGAGGGCGTCGAGGGTCAACCGGTTCCCTCGTTCGGGCCGATCATCATCATACTTGTAACTTGCCTCCTTTTTTGTTTCTTACATTCTCTCCCTATATCTGTTTCATTGGGAATCTTTGAAACACGAGTTTGCTCTCGATGCGAACGGAAATCGTTAAAGGGCAAAGTGGGAAAAGTTTTAGGAGCGTAAAGAGTTGGGTCTTTGAAAAAAAAAAAAAAAAAAGAAATCTGATCTTGCGTGGCGGATAGAGAGAAGGGAACCGAGAATTTGGTCCATCAGTCTTGTAGTATGCCGAAAACCATTAGGTTCCTTGCTCGTCCTCGTATTATTCGTTTCTCAAAGACCATTTAGTATTTTATTGGAGAGAACGGGAAACGAGTTTGCGCGAGTGTATCGCGTCGTCTCTTCTTCTTCCGCAGCCTCCGATGCGCGCCCCCTAGCTTCCACCGATACCGTTCCATAAATCAGCGTTATCTCACCGTCCCGGCCATCTGCCGGGGCGTTAAGGCACCGTAATATCCTCCTTACTTTATTTTTTCTTTTTTTTTTCCAAGTCCTTTATTTTCTCTCCTTTCGGTGTCGTACACGGGTCTCCTCGTGACGCTACTCTTCGCTTTACCTAGCCTCTCCCCTCCCCCCTCTTCCGCCTTCCGCTCCAGCCACGTTTCTACTCTCTTCGTTTCTCCAAAATCCGAAATAAAATTGGGCCACCATCTAGATAAGATTTCACCTCCGTGGGACCAGTCGCAGCGCCACAGGCTACGCGCATGCGTTAACGAAAGAATTCGGGACAAAATATAGCATCGTTCGAAAAAAAAAAATAATTCATTCAATCTGGAAGATTGATTATTTTCAAGGGAAAATAGGAATAATTGATAAATAGTATCATTTCATTGAAAATACGAAATATTTGTTTTTTTTATTCAACGTTTCAACAGGAAGTTGAATAATTTTTTAAAAATAACGTTTTTTGGAATATTGAAGAGGTTTATTGCTTTTAGAATTTTTTAATCAAAAGTTATTATCTTTCAAAAAAGCATATTGATTGATTTGACTTAAGTCACTTGAAAATCCGAAAAGGGATCAGTTTCAAAAACGCAAATATAAAAATATATTGTTTCAATAGATAATACTAAATCGTATTTCCAACAGAAAACACGAAAAATGTTAAAAACGCAAAATTACAATTTAAAAAAATACAAAAATGTATAAGTTCAGTTTCAAAAAATACATTTTTTAAATATCGTTGAACAAATCAAAGCAAAAAAGAAGTAAAATAAAATACGATTTCAATAAAAAAACAATACAAACATTAAAAATAATGCAACGCTTCAACAGAAAATACAAAAGCACGAATAAATATCATTATTTCTATATAAAATACAAATAAAAAAAATCTTTTGATACGAAAAAAATATTCAACTTCCGGTTCTCCTGTAATTTGATATTGACACGATCACGAGACTTTTACTGACGTCAATATCGCCGGTTTCGCGTTCAACCCTCGACTTTTTGGTTGAAGGGTAGTAGCTTGGAGGTCTCTATTCGCGATCTACCCCAGTTTTCGTGAGTCAATATTTGGCGACACTTGTTAATGAAGTCGATAGACTTTTGCTTTTCGTTCTTCATCTCTCCCCCTCCCTCTCTCTTTTTCATTGTTATCCTCGTCGTTGTAGTTTGGGGTAGTCCGAACGTCAACTCGGACCCGATTCCCGAAGGGTGAAAATAAGGGCGCCCTTTTTTTCGTGACCCTCATACTGACTGGAAAGGAACAACCCGTTTTTGCATCCCTGAAGAAGGAGACCAGAGGGAGAAAGAATTGAAAAAAGAAAATAGAAAATAGGGGTGAGAAGGGGATGAAACGCTTTTCGGCAACCCTCTTCCACTTTACGCACCATTAAATTCGAGTCCCGTGCGACGTTTATCCCTTTATGACCCTTTTTATCTACCTTTTACTCCTCTCTTTCTTTTCGCTTTTTTGAGAGAGAGAGAGAGAGAGAGAGAGAGAGATTCATCCCAAAATGTTGTCTCGTCGCTTTGACTTCCTTCCCCTCAAACTCCAATCTTGATCCTCGACCTAACCCTTCTGTTTCGTACCTTCGTCCTTCGTTTGCTCGCGATCATAATCCCCCCTCCCTTTTTTGCTCTCACTCTCTCTCTCTCTCTTTCTCTCCCTCGTGAGATAGCCTGTCGACGCTCCCTCTATCGCGATCAGCTACAAAGTTGACGGGCACGCTTACGATTTTATCGCTTCTTCTTCCCCCTCCCCGCCCCTCGACCTCCTCATCCGGTTTCCTTCCGCTACACGCCGCAATTAATTTTCGTCCGTTGCGTCACGCTTCTTCGCGAGGATACGTAATGGCGGACCTCGTGATCGAAATTTTGTGCGACTGAAGTTTTTGGAAAAAAAACATTTATTTCTTCCCAGTTTTTTGGGATTTTTTCCTGAAGGATTTGGATGTTGGAGGAATTTTTTTAAACGAATTATTGCGTGTATTTTTAATTATTTTTTTAAAGATTTTTAGTATTGAAATTTAATTTTTTTGAATTTTTTTTTAACGCTGATAGAAAAAAATCGGTAAAAAATTGTTGGTTCATTTTTTGCCCGTTTTTATTTTTTATTATTTGAGTGTTCAAGAAGTTTTGGAAACGCATAATTCCCTCGATGTTTTTTTAGTGCTTTTGAAGTATTCAAAAAATTGTATTTTTACGAGAAATCGTTATTTATCGAACACCGATGGGAACAAAGATCGGTAAAAAATCGTTATCCACAAAAAAGTCGTTACATCGATTGACTCATTCGTACACTTTCGTATCGTTGATTAAAACGAGAAAAAAAAGAGGTAGGATAATAAAAACGATAAATCGATAAGATCGGTACGATGTTCAAGGATTTTCCGAAACGAACAAATTGCGGCAATTTTTTCAGAGTATTTGTTTTATCATTCTATTTGACACTTCATTTTATTTGACACGAAAAATCGGTATTTTTTGCACGGCGATGATAAATCGGTAAAAGAAAGATCGTTATCCGAAAAAAAATCGTTACATCGAATTATTTATTAACACATTTTTGTATAATCGAAGGCAATGGGAAAAAAAGAGGAAAAAGTTGATAAAAAATCGTTGGATCGGCAAAATCGTTTGTAGATCGGTAACGAGCGTGTCTCCTCTCTCGATCCTTTCAAGGACGTGATTTATGCAATGGCCCGAGGTGCGAGGAACAAGAAAAGAAAGGAGATAAAAAAAACTAAGAAATGAAGAAGGATGCATACCGATTCTTTTATCCCTCTACCGATCATCAGTCAACTAATTAACGTTAAATTAGGGATGGATAGTTGGCGCCTCCGGATTAGTTACCGATCTCCTCCCCCGCTCGCTTTTAACTACATATATATACACGAAAAATACATCGTAATACTTTTTCCCCTCGTAGCACTTTCGAGCTAGAAATTGATCTTTGTCTTCATCCTGGCGTCATACTCGATTTATCAACACTGATTTATAGATCGCTCGGCGCATAATCGATCTTTCTCCCCTCGCTCTCTCTCTCTCTATCTCTCGGTCTCAACATACGTCATTTTCGATCCACGTACACTCATACATTTTTTTTTACAAAATACGAGCGAGAAAAAAAAACAGGATCGCGTTTCCTCGAGAGTGAGAAAGCGAGAGAGAGGGAAAGGTGTACATCGAAGTATCGATGTCCATCTTTCATCATTCGCGATAACGATTTTTCGGGACACTGCATTTTTAAAATGGATAGATTTACAAGTCTCATTTCTAAACCCAAACAAATAACTGATTTAACAATAAATTGACACTTAGAAAAATTAATTCTCTGCTTTACATAATTGATTAATATATAATATAA
Organism: Ophioninae sp. A BG-2022a; assembly: GCA_030523105.1. Classification (NCBI taxonomy): domain Eukaryota; kingdom Metazoa; phylum Arthropoda; class Insecta; order Hymenoptera; family Ichneumonidae; species Ophioninae sp. A BG-2022a. The sequence goes on from JAPYZI010004166.1 coordinate 37,376, forward strand.
TAAATTAATAATTCAATAATAATCAAAGTCAAATTCGAGGATATTGTCGTGGCCTCGAGATTTCGTCAGTGACTGTACATCTGATCCAACTGTCCAATCAAAAACAAAATGGTTTATTCGTTAATTGAAATCATATTATCGAAAACTGATTATTGATTAATTCATTAACTACCCAATTATCGATAAAAATATCCCAATGATTGCTGAGTAAAAAAAAAAAACCTTTCCCTATTCGCAACTGCAGAAGCTTTCTTCCCAAGAACTACGGTGTCAGACTCATATATTTCCAGCTCCAGAATTATTAACTACAAAATTCTCAAATAATTCGTTCAATAGATTTCCTTGAAGAAGTATAATTCCTGAAAAAATCACGGACTTCGACGATGCTTTAATACCCATCCGGCAACGCTTCAATTAATCTCCCACGTCAAATCCATCCAAACTCAACAAAAAAAAAAAAAAATACCTTTCGATCTTCAAAATTCACTAAATCGATCGAAAAAAAGACAGGACATGAACAGTGACAGTAAACGAGAAACGCCGAAACTTTCGGGCATATGGGGTTCCATCGTTGACCCAGAAAATCCGAGGAAAAAAAAAAAGAACGCGTAGAAAAGATGGCGGAAAAAAGGAAGCTGCGCACTACGAAGGCCGGTCGTTCCACTCCCGGTACTCCTCGAGTGATCAGCTAAGACCACGTATACAGAAACGGACGCGCACATCGCGCAATTTGTATCGGTGGATGCGTTTTTAACGATCGCCTTGATGGATGATCCCCGGGTTCCTCGAGTTCTCGAGATCGAGATCCAAACATATATACACACATACGCGTACACTTTGGGGACGCTTACAAAGCGTTTCTTTCTTCATCTCTTCCCGATGCTTTCGTATCTTCCTCTCTTCCCCATCTTTCTCAAAGTCCTTGAAAAATGATGCTTACCCCTCCCCTCCACTGCCCTCTTCTTGACGCTCTTTCACTCGGAGAAGCAAGCCTGACTCGGTTAATGTTTTCGCGATCCGACAATATGCTCCTCGGGAGTCAAAGACAATTAATAACCTTCAACCGGATAGGATCATTTATCGCGACAGTTTAGTCTGAGAGAGCGAGAGAGAGAGAGAGAGAGAAAGGTAGAGAGGAACGACGAGGACAGGAATAAGGTGGAAAAAAAAGGTGGAGTTCTTAAGGGCCACCGTGAACTCGAATTTTGCGATCTTGTTTTTTTTTACAGTGGTATATATATATATATATACATATGTGGAGTACCTAACCGCGAGTTACATTGTTCGACTCCTGGAACCGTGACCGATTCAATTTTTAACAGGACAGGATTGCCATAGGGCGATACTGCGATCATTGGTATTCCGGCACTCGAAATTCTTACACACGCGCACCCCGTGTGCATCTTGGATTCGTGGACGATGTACAAATCCATGGTACGTGTACGAAAAACGAGCTACCAAGGCGAATACGTTGATGAAAGTGAACGCTGAAAAGCGTTAACATCGAAAAAATCAGCTTTCGAACGAAGATTCGTGAAAATGAAATTTTATGAATTATTTCAATGAAATGAAACAAAAGTATGGGATTTTTTAAAAATGTTGAATCAATTAATTGAACATTGTTTGGAAGATGGGGAAACATTTTTTGAATAATTTTACACGATCGCTCAAAAAGTTATTCGAAATCGTTAATTTTGGTATTTGCCGCAGGTAACGTGATAATTCTTATTTATGTATTGTATTGTTATATTTCATTATATACAATTTTGTATTTGTTAATTTGATGAAATTGAAAGTACGTATTTTTTTATTGATATTTTATCAGTATCAATTATTCGATTTTTTGAAATACTTCCAATTGAAATTCGTTTCCCCTAGTGCAGTTTCCACGAGAAGTAGCAGAGAAAAAAAGTGAAATTTCATTTTTACCAGAAAGGAAAATGAAAAAAATATGTAGTCCTGAATTTAGGTCGGGCATTAATCGAAAATGTCAAAAATGTCGACGCGGGTGAGTCCGAAACGAGAATTTTTTTTTTTTTTGTTCGTCTCATCGCAAACGTGACTGCAAGAATTTTACGGATTTCGAAAATTTACCGTGCCCTCAGGGGGTTGAGAAGTTTCTTTTTTTTTTCTTCACATTTTGCTCGTTCCTTTATCTCGATTTTTTAATTTTCAGAATCAAAACGCATGATTATTCGAAAAGAAAGATTGCCCGGTAAGATTCGTATTTTACGTGACCGCAATGTAAGCCGAGATCGAAATAAATAATTTTTTTTTTTGCGTTTTTCGTTTCGGGGTTAGACGCGGAAGAGAGTGAAAGAAACGTGTCGCGACCAAGGGGAAACGGACGGGAGGGGTCCATCGGCAAAAAGGCGTTAAGTCAGATCACGACCCCGAGCCTCCCCCCCCCCTTCCTTTCCCGCCATCCTCGGGGGTTAATATGCAAATTTCTTCGTTGGAACTGTTTTCGGATAAACGAGTACCATATATAGGTACACTCGTCATACAGTACATGTACGTAACGTGGTTGGTCGCCAAAGAGAACGATGGATTCTTCGTTCTGCATGATGATACACGATAAATGAATAAAATATGATGGCCAAACGAGCACAAGAAAAAGTTTACTTTCTTCATTTCGAACGGTAAATTTTCGGGCTCGAGAATTTTTCAATTTGCAATTGAGAAAGCGTGAAAATGAAAAGTATTTACATTTTTCATTTGCCAAGAGATCACGAATTATATAATTCATTTTTGTTTAATAATTTTTGTTTTAATATTAACTTTATAATAAAATGATTAAAATTAATAACGTAACTAAAAGGTATAATATGAAGAAGTATAAATAAGTACAAAATTATGTGAAGTAAAATTAGAATAATACAAATATTAAATATTAATTAATAAAATAAACGAATAAATTATTTTTTTATAATTGAGAACATTTTCAAGATTGATTGGTTTTTTAAAATTAATTTCTTTATTTATACTCAGAATATAAGAATCGTAGAGTTTGAAAATTCAGGGTTTACGAAAATTTATGAAAATTCAGGTGTCTAAAACTTCTTGTTGATTCAAACCAATTTTTTAATGGTTTGTTTCTTTTGTATCATTAACATACTAAATTAAATTGTAATTTAAAAAATGTTTCTTCAAAGAAATTACTTACAGTATTTATTCTCCTCAATTTAGACATCCAAACCATACAAAAAAAATGCGTTAATCCTACTCATTCCATAATTCCGAAAAACAAAATAAACATTTTAAAAAATCTGTGTTTCTTCTACCAAAAAAAAAAAAAAAATGTTTTGTATTTCTTTCGAAAACCGAGAAAAAGAGATATTTATTGTTTATGCAAAAATAATTCTCTCCGAGAAAGGATCTCGTTTTTTTGCCTCGCTGATTAATCGCAGTCGGAAGTTTTGGTGTTCCTAGCAAACCTCAAACCAGCCCATTTGACGCATGTTCGAACGGTAGGAGAGAAGAGACCGAGAAACGAAGGAGTCGAGTAGGCCATATGAAAGAGTAAGAAAAAAAAGGCGTTCAGGGCAATAAATATATTGTGACACGGGAAGCCCCGGAACACGCATATGCATAATAATTGTAACGTTTTATATCCGTATATATTTATATACGAAAAGGGGAGTTTTGTGTGTATGTGTGTGTGTTTTTTTTCGTCCGGCTCCAAGAGTCACACGCGAATTTTTATGTGCCGCAGTCGCGATACTCGTGTCCTCGTGCGGTTGGTGTACCATTGTGACGACGAATTACGCCACTGTACCACGTAGGCAAATATTATACCAACAGGCTACCACCGAGGGGTGACAATATAATGTTTTCATTTGGACACGGTACCAATGTTCCTCATTCTCCATCCCTATACACGTACACATTTATACATTTCAATTTTTAGCGTATACGTAACGAAGAAAGACATTTTTGAAATGGTATTGAACGAGAAAAAAAACAAAAAAACGAAAAAAAAAAAAAAAACAAAAAAAAACAAAAAACAAAATAGGGCCCGCACGTGTTTCAACCCTTGACGATCGAGAGCTTCGTCGTATCTTTTTATTTTTATTTCGCGAGATCGTATTATCCGGAAGAACCACCGGAGAGTGAGCGATTAAAAAAATGTAATTTGAATCGGACTTGAAAGAAAGGAAGAAAAAAAAAATACAAGTTTTATGCGAAACGGTAACGAAGGGTCGTTGGCTTTTTGGAAGGTGCGGGGTGTATCGTACGTTGCGGACCAGCGGTGAATGGACGTAACATTTTTTTTTTATTTTGCCAAAAAAAATGTTTTCGTTAAAGGTCGAATAATAATTGTTAATCTAATGTAGTCTAATTTAAGGAACGAAGTATTCGGAGACGGTACTCGAATCTATTTAAGTTTCTGTTTCTCAATATTTTGAACGATGCTTTTTCGTTTTTTGGATTTTTTATTTGAATTATTTTTTTTCTGGAGAATATTATTAAAAATATTTGCAATTTATCAAATGTTTTGTGGACGAACGTTCAGTTTCTGTTTGGTTGTGCAACGGGAACAAATTTCTTTTTTGGAAAAGTGGTTTAATGATTATCGGTCGACGGTTTTAATTAAATGGACACACGATAAGAAAATAATTTTATAAAGTATTTGAATTTTGTTTGTATCACGTTTTTTCTATAATTTTTCGGTTGTTCATTTTTGACGATTTTGTAAAACCATTTTTTCAGAAGGAAAAGTATAGATGTTACATTCAAGTTGACAGGTGTCGAAGTTTATCAGACATTTTTTAATTTTGAGAAAATAGTTCACATCCGTAACAATTTTTTAAATCCAATTTCGAATCCTATCGAATCCAAAATTGTAACAAAATTTTCTCCTTTTCGAAAAGCACTATTTTTCATTTTTATTTGGGTTTTCTTAATTACTTAATGTTTCAATTTTTCAAAATACAATCGTTTACAATTTTTAATTATTTTTCTTCCATTTCTATGTTTCAGGATCGTCAGAAAATATCTTTACGAAAAATCTTTAAAAAAAAAGAGTTTTCACGAAGAGAAGTTTGACATTTGAGGGTAATGCGAGCGTCGCGAGAAGACTTCGACGGGCAACCGAGCGTCGCGTAGGTCCGCGGGTGATTTCGACGCGCGAACAAGCTCTGAATCTCCGGATATCCCGAACAACCAACGATCTCAATATTAATTAAAAAAAAAGGACAATCGCTTACGAAACAAACGATCGGACTCACCTCGAGCGTTGTAGTCTAAATATCCGGTAGTGTGATCGATGTTTTTCAATTTCCGAGTGACGACGATTCGATATATCAAAAAAATCGTATCACCGTCGAGCCGTCAAACCGCCGACAAAAAAAATCGGCCGATTTTTCGGTTGCCTCCGAAGATGACAAAAA
>JAPYZI010004167.1:0-24576 GCA_030523105.1 Ophioninae sp. A BG-2022a
GAAAGTCCACTTGAAAAATCGCTAAAAAAAACGCAAAGGGGTATGTATGGAAAAATTTGCAAAAATCGATGGTCCAACTTCAAAATTCTGCCAAAAATCTAAAAATCATCGGACCTTAATGATTAAAAAAGCATTTTGAAGAGAAAATCATACCGAAGAGATTGAGCACAGAGTGGACTACCAAATCCCAAAGAAAAAAAAGTTATCGACGATTTAGTGAACAAACGTATTTCGCCCAAAAATCGAAAAAAATTTTTGATTTTTAATATTTTTTTTATAGGTCCTTTACGATGTAATTTGATCCTCTGAGTACGAATCTACCATTAATTTGCCCCAAAACCCAAAATTTCCGTGAAAAAATTGTAAAAAACTTCTAAAATCACGATTTCTTTTGTCGTGTGCAGTGCTTTCGACGAAAATTCGTTCATATTCGTAATCAGCTGAAAATTTTAGATCAAATATACCCTCTTAATACTTTTAAAACAAAAAAAAATGTTTGACTACCGCGGCCACTTTTCCGGAATTTGAAAAATCACGAAATTTGAAGGTCTATTAATTGTTCAGTGATCAATTAATTGTTCATTAATATTGACGTGACCATTTTTATTTAATAATAAAAGTGATATATACAGTAGTTTTTATATTTGTCATTACTTTTATAGGTTGTACTACTAGTTGACCATTATAATAATAAGTTTAATTCATAATTAATGTTGGATTATATTTGAGATTTTTATAATATATATATTAATTACAACAAATATTGGAAATTAAACATTACAAAATAAGAATAAAAAATAATTGTTTCTGTAACTAACGATATTTCTTGTAACAATATATTAACAATAATAGCAATAAAGTGATAATAATTTAATTTCAAGTGATTACACAATAATTTCAATGAAATACAAATTATCTTATTTCAAGTAATTGCACAATAATTACAATAAAATAATAATCATCATGTTTCAAGTAATTGCATCAAATAACTTTTATTTATTACAAATAATCACATTAATCATCATTTTCATACAGGCTTCGAACAAATTTGGAAATACATATTTTCACGCTACTGAACTAAACACTGGAGTAAAAATATTTGTACACACATACACGTGTCTCTATGATTATCCCTCTTTCTCCCTCTCTTTCTGTCCCTTTCTTCCGCTTTGGCCGCCTGTGACTTCGTGAAAAAAATTTTTTTTTCAAGCTGCGCGCGTTTAAAAGAGTACTTGGTGCTGCGGTCTTACTCCCGTGTACTTTTTTCTCTTTGAATACGTAAATGCTTTGAGGCGCGGGCGCGACTGGCGAGCGCGTTTTCTGCGTTCGTGCCTGTGAAGCTCCTTGATACGTGGGCGCACAGAGGGCTCCGTTTCCTCCGTACTCTCGTTGGAACTCACGCAATCCTGACGTTGCGCTAATAGAAGAAGGAAACGAAAAAAAAAAATAAATAAATAAATAAAACTAAAAAATAAATAAAAACCGAAAAGGGATCGCGTCTTTTGCCTATGGTGGAATGGTCATCAGGACAACATCAAGAGGTGAAAATTTATAGTGAAGTATGGAGAGAGAGAGGGAGAAAGTTGAGAAAAAAAAATAAATGGAAACGCACCGTCTAGGAAAGCCCAGGTCAGGCGTAAGTTCAAAGAAGCACAAAACGCAGTATGTACACGCTGGCCAACGGCGCCGTTTCTTGAGTTCCCTCTCGTCTCCCACCCCTACGTATTGCTTTGCCGCTTTTGCAATTTTTTTCTCGGTCTGCTTACATCTGTACTCGTCTAATCGTTTGATACGAATACGTATGAAAAAAAATGTATATAAGTACAGGGAAAAGTGGGCGCGATCAAAGCAAGCTCAAAGCAAATTTTCTCCGTTGGACGACGCCGCCCGGTAACGAGTGTTTTCCACAGCTTTATAGCTGCATCTTAATCCCTTTGCGACTGATGTGCACGATTCCTTTTGTTTAATTTTTTTTCACATACGATGAATACTCGGTTTATTATTATTATTTTTTTTTATTAATAGGATCTTTTTAAAAAAATGTAAGAAGCGTTTCCATTTGTTTGTAACGACGCGATTGGTAATTTAATTGAGTTAACGTTATTTTTATCGGATCTTTAATTAATAAGGCTTATTCAATTGGGCTGATTATTTTTTAGGCGTGATTATTTGGTTCACGTTATTTGATAAAACTTATTATTTTTAGGACTGATTATTCGGCAAGGGCTGATTAATTAATAAAGCTGATTATTTAAGAGTTCTGATTATTTGATAGGGATGGTAATCGTACGGGTTGACAAGTGGAATGCCTTTGATGAATGTAGAATTCGCGGTGCGTGTTCGAGAGATTAAATATGAAAGCAGAGGGCCAATGGCCAACCCTTGGCAAGCTTTGATCTTTCGGATCGCAGTTTTTAAAAATGTTGTAATTCACCTCTCGTATCTCTAACGCGAAAAAGATATTCGTTTAATTCCCACTCTCCAACCGGGATCAAATTCATTACGGTCGATTTCGTGAAACGGCTCATTAGTAAAGTCGTGCTAATGAGAAGTAATAACTATATTTATGTGTATGTACTCTGACGAATGAACGGTCAAGTTTCATCGGTGGCGTGACTTTAAGGTAAGCTCCTTTCAGCTCATTATCCAAATATTTTTCGTATCATATGTACAATTATATATATTATACATATTCAATTAATTCTAATATATTATTAAAAGTATCGTATAATTTCCACGACCCTAATTAATACAAAAGAAACCGAGATTTTTTCAACGCTAAAGGAATACAACGATGTTTAATGTTGAAAATTGAAAAATAAATGTTGCTTTACAAATTTATTCGACTACATTTTGAATTGACAATGTAAAGGATGACATTGTTTTTTTTTTATTGGTTTTTCATCAACACCTGCTTCCTCGCTGAAGTGCTATGGGATCGTTTATTTTCAATTTATAACGTGTCAAGTACCAAAGTCTCGGATGTGAAACGAATAAACCCAAACCGCGGACAATGAAACCCAATAGTCGTTGATGGTCAATCGAGGGAGTGCAGATCGACTCTTCGTTGATGCACTCGATTGCATTTATCGCTGACATCCAGCTGGGTAATGAATAATCACAGGTGATAATGCGAAACAATTCAACGTAATTACCATTGAATAATGTAGATTTATTCGTATGTATGTAAAACGATATAAAACATATATGTGTATATATAGATGCATATATATATATATGCACACGCTATATATAGACATGTATAAATACACGGTCATTTTTCCTAGCCCACGTGGAGCAGGAATTACACTATACAACTCACATTACACTGGTCGTCGCAAAAAAAAAAAAAACAGAAAAAATATCGCGTACATAATCAGGAGTAAAAAAGAATTATAAAAAATTGTTTAAAAAATATTGGTACTCCGTTGCGTTTTCGAACGCTTCGTAGTAATATGGCAATTAAAAAATGTGGTGGTTTGCGCAATTGGCTCGGCGAGTTTTCGTATTGAAAAAAAAATAACGTTACATTTAAGAATCGATGAAAATGAGAAAAAGAAAAAAAAGGAAAATGCTATTTCGCGGTTGAAGACGAACGTTTTTTGTTCTCCTTTTTTTTCTTTTTCGTTAACATTCGAAATCTTCGATGCAATAATGATTTTTCAACTTTTACAGCAAATTTCATTTTACATTATCATACAAAAATTGTGGTTTTTAGGGTGGAAGGGGATAAAGGGGGAGAAAAGAGAAGAAGAGTAAACCGAAAAAAGAATAATACTTGGCCTTACGTTCGTCTGTGTATCTCTCGTTTAGCGCTTATATTTATAGTTATTAATAACGATAACCGTTGTTTCCGCTCGGATAACCAGCCGCGTTATTACCGTGTCCTCCGCCAATGCCGGCGCCTTCCTGGACGTAAGTTACTTTGGGCCGGAAGCCATTTTCGTCGGCCTCGTACTCGACCGTCTGACGGCGACCGTCAGGCAGGAGGACGTAATAGACACCGTTTACAACCTCGCCGTCACGACTCTCCTTCTGTCCGAAATCGTTTCCGGTAGCTGCGTCGTTCACCATGTACTCGAAATCGTACTTTGCCGGCACCTTTGTTTTTTTTTTACCCCAGCGGGACAAACAGAGGAAAACAGAAGGTACAGGACAACGAATTTGCCTCAGGGATTATAGCGAAAAGAGTGGGCTGGACGGAGGAAGAGAGGCAGGAACGATCATCGGCACAAAAGGGACAATTGTTTTTTCAACTTTTCTCCGCCATTTTTGAACCGAGCATGATTGTTCCTGTGGCAAAATGGAGGTCGCTATTGTCGCCGGGTCGAGAGACTCATTGATTCGCGATCGGCACGACCGGAAGTTCAATAATTAATATTCTTTTTACATCGTTTTGGTGTAAGAAACTGATCGACAGATTTATCATTCTTCACTTCAGAATTTAAGTAAAAAAGAAGCGACGAACAAACCCATACGAAATTTTTAATGTTCCACATTTTTCCGAACGAAAAAGTCAACAAAATTCATCAGCAAGCCGCGTATTTTTTTTTTTCTACCAAAGATTTAAAACAGGACCCAATTAAACAATCGAGTTGCAATCTTCCCCTGAATTTTCGAAGGGAAGACAATCAGCCTAAACGACACGTTTGAACCCAAACATCATTCTTCCTTTCTTCTCCCTAAAGAGCAGTATCCAAGTAACCAAAAAAAAAAAATTTTTCATTGAATCAATCAATCCAAAAAGCCATAAAAAAACATCTCTAATTTTTTACGTCGTTCTCCAAGTAACAAAGTACCAAAAATCCTGACAAACTGATCAACATCTCAACTTCCCCGTCGTTCATTCAGATATGACCCAAAAAAATAGCTCGAATAATCCGAAATTGAGGGACAGTGAAAAAAAAAACTCACGTTGCTGGATCCATCATCGTAGCCTCCGCTGGCCGGTGCCCCGTATTGCTGATTCGGCGGAAGATATTGATTGGGAGCGTACGGGGAACCACCGGTCCTTGTGCCGCTTTGACCCGGTCTTGCGTAGCTACCGGCATCGCCAAAAGCCCCATAACCCTGCTGTCCAGCCTGGGAGTTAACGCCGTTTCTCTGCGGTGGCCCGTATTGCTGATCTGGCGGTAAGTAACGCTGCTGCTGGTTCACCGGTGGTTCCGGTCTGCCTGAGATCCCGACCACGAATAACGTCAGTGCTATCGCTGCTTCCGCCACGAGCATTTCTGGATAACGGAACACCAAACGCACATGTACATAGGAATATCGTTGCAGGGTCCAAGGGGGATTGGAAAAGGGGAACGAGGGGTGGGGGTGAAGTGGGGGTTCATAGAACCGTGTAATAGTCGTAATATATTACGCGCCGTACACCGCACGGCTTAATAATTGCGTCATTTTAACGTTTCGGTGAGTCCCAATTTACAACTGCAATTAGAAGCACCCCCCCCCCCCTCCACTTCACTGATTCCTCGTTCGTTCGCAATTCGTATCTTTTCAGTTTTTTAAATCGTTCTTCACGTCCCGGAATAAATCTGGTGGACGTTAATGATTACGGTGTAATTTGGACGGTGGTGAAACGGCCCAGTGTTTGGTAATGTGGAGCAACTGATGATTGTCAAATGGTCATTTAGACTTTATTGGGCTCGTTGAGATATCACTGGATGGATATTTGAAAAACGTGATATTTCATGCTAAACAAAATTTTGGCGACGGTTTTGTGATTGGGTGACTCAGTTTGTGATTGATTGTATCCGGAAAATAATTTTCAATTTTTTTTTTTTATTGTTCGTTTTTGAAAATTCACTGAATCACGTTTTCGTACATGCAGGAAGTATATCGATAAATTTGACGCGAGGCGATACGTAATTCTAAAATATTTGTTCGTACGTTTAAAAAAAAGTGAGATATGTGAGGTATGTAAGAACTGTGTACTCGTGCGGTCATCAGGATTGCAACCATTGGCCTGAACGAGATACATCTCGATCCTGGCCATCGCGATTTGCGTAACCCACGAAACGAAACGTTGGCTAACGAATCGGGGAAAAAAGATATTACGTGTATGCGGTGCACGCTCTCGTATCAGTTCCTCTATTATATTCGCTGTATTCGGATTTACTTCCGTTAAAAAAAACGAGGTAAAAAAAATTCTTCCAACAAAAAAATATTTCGAAATAAAAGAAAGACGAAATTCGTTACGTGTAACGAATTCACGAATTTTTAATTGGATTTGTAAATGTAACTTAAACCTTTCCTAAAGAGTGGGAATTCTATTTTGTGATTCACATTTGGAGCAAAGATACTTTAAATCATTTAGAAAATTAAGCAAGTTACGACGATGTTTGTAAAATCGATTCCATTTATTATAAATAAATTCATCGATGTTTCTAAAAAAAAATAAAATATGTTGAAAATGTGCATCAAGCTTTTCCCAATTTCAATAATTTTCGAAACAATTTCTGCAACATGAGAGAATATTTATTATGTGAACTATTTATTATTAAATAGTTATTTATTAAAACGATGTCTTTATGAAATAAATATTTCTTGGATAATTCATGAATGATCGAATAATTGCAATTTATTAAAAAACTGAAACAAACTCGAGTTGGCATGACGTTGTATGAATTTTCGAAATGAATTCACACATCATCATCCAAATTTCCTTATCGTGAAAAAAAATGATTAAAAATTGACGCGTTTACGAATATTAATGAAAAAGAAAACAAACGTTTTTCAAGTAACAAAAAAGCCTTTTGTTTATAGTTTGAGAGCATGCACAGGTCATTGGTACATTACGTCCTAAGTTCGTTCAGCAGTACATTGCGATCTATACCGTCTCCGTATAAGGAACGCGTATGAGATACGAAAGAATAACCGGAGTGCCGCGAGGGATCTTCCCATATTTAAGTTTGCGCGTTTTGCAAGAGAAAGGTGTGCGTTGTCTCATCAACGAAAGGGGATCCCCCGATGCGAAACCGCCGAGAGTGCTAGATGAATAACGAAGTGATTTTACGAGGAAGGACGCGTGGGTATGTATCGGTGAATCGTTATCGGTCTCTCGCGCCTTTTGTCGCTTCCGAGCTCTTTCGCGTATAATTATTAATAAATAAGCCAACCGCCGGAGGATTTCGATACCGAAAAAAAAACATTTCTGAAGCTTCGAAATCTACTTTTTTCATTAATTATGAAAAAAAAAAGGAACAGCTTTTTTTTCTCACTTTCACGTAAGTATTAAATGAATATTAAGCATACTTTGCAATCACTTTTTAAATTATTATTCGTAAAGTAAAGAATCGAGAATTTAATGAGTTTGGATAGTTTAATGTTTTGAAATTTTTTGACAATATCGTTCCATGAAAAGTAAACGTAAAGTTTAACATTTTCATGGATTTCTCATTGATAAATAAACAAAATTCAAATTTGACATTAATCGTTTCAGATATAAATATTTTGTGGATTATTGCCACGAAATTTATTCAATCCTTCATCGGGACGAATAGTATCCAAATACCAGTGACCTGATAATGTTACCTAGGTGCCATTATCCTCGTAATGGTACCCAAGTCCTATTATCCTAGCAATCGTACCCAGTACCTAATATCCTGTCAATAGTACTGTTCTTTTATTATCTGAGCAATGGTACATGGGTCTTCCTTGCCAGTAAGTCGAGTTATTTCAATGGTACCGAGGTACCATCATTCCAGTAACGGTACCCAGATTCTATTGTCTCAAAAATAGTACTCAGGTACGATTATTCCAGTGATGGTAGCCAGATTCTATTTATCCTGATAATAGTAACTAGATACCCTTTTGGAATTGGTGTTCATTTTTCCATCAACAACAAATTGTCTACTTTGGGTTTCCATACTTACTGTTATCTGCTACTCAACCAAGAGGATTGAATTCCAAAGAAAAAAAATTGCTCTTCGATCTCTCGCACTGCGATGCTAACGAGTCGGTTGTTGTAACGCTGTCTAGGCGTTGAATTACGTATATCCGATAGGGTGTATCGGGTTAGCAACGTTATTATCGATTACCGATCCCGAAATTTCGTTCTCCCTTCACTACTTTGCACCTATGTGTCTCTCTATTGTTTTGTTTGGGTTTGTTTTTATTTTGTTTCAATAGCTGCTTTTCTCGATCTTAGTTGGAAGATGACTGTGGTGCAGAGTGCGAGGTATCATCTGCCTTGGACGGATTTTATACTTTCGCGGGAGAGCCTCGCTTCGCCCCCCTGTATAAGGCAAGGTGGAAATCATCCTGTACAAACGTTCACCGATATATGTAACATCACGAGCAAGGTCGTTGCGCCATCGTCCGAAACACTTACACAACGTTAATTGTCAGACGCGTACACACATACGGGACACACTTTGCGATGAACATTGAAGAGAGAGAAAAGGGGTGGGGGTAGGATGATCGTCAGGGATCGAGAGCATCGAGGAAAGAATTTTTTGGGGGTGGCTCGTTCCCAACTTTGCCACGTTCTCTCCTCTCAATCTCTCCCTCCCTTTTGATTCTTTTTAATCCTTCAGTTACGCACGATCGCCTCGACGAATCTCTTTGTTTTTATTTTTCTCGAACGAGCCAATGATCGCCGACCACTTTGTACGTGATTCCATCCTTCTCTCTCGAATCTTCGTTCTTTGTGCATTCCCGGGATGCACCCGCGCACATTTTGATCGCGGACGGTATATATCGACGTTGATCCGATTCACCGAAGGCCGTATGTCAGTCTTATGAAAGTGAATTTCGCGCGAAACGGTCAATCACTCCTCGACCTGTATGGTTATCCTGACGAGGATATCGGTATTGCGTCAATTACAGAGGCTGATACCCACCATCAACGGGCTTGGCTTGCGCGAATAATTTTTGATTTTTTTTTTAAGAAGAAGATTTCTTCCTTTATGCGAAATTGGGCGGTTTGGGCTAAATGATCTTGATGGTTTTATGGTGCCAGAAAAGGTTTCGGGAAATAATTGGTTTTCATGGTGGACTCATGGTTGAAGCTGTTCCATTTACTTTTATGTGAATTATAATGAAAATTCAATTTCCGCGTGTTTATTTGTTTTCGCTTAACAAAAACTTAGACACCACGATTTTCAGTAATTTTGCTTGGCGTAAGTATTGCGAAACAACGAAGTTGCGAATTTGCTAAAAATTACTACGTAGTCATGTAAATTCCGCTTTTTTTTTAATCTGAAAAATAATCATGAATCGTAACGTCATTTTCATAAACAATAAACTAATTTTGGTCCAAATGAAACACAAATATATTTGTCTTCCGTGTAACGATAGAACTTTCGTATGATCGAGTCCTTTTTTGGAATCATCAAAGCTGGTTAAATGCCAAGTTGCGAAATTAAAGTTAGATTCAGCACGTAACGTCAAATTATATTATCAGATTTGATCTTCACCATTCCATTCGTATTTTCGATGTTTCAATTGCCATTTTTTCAGTACTCCGTACAAACACAAATTGCATCATAAAAATCCCATTCGTTTTCTCCTTGACCTCCAAAAACCAATTAAGATCATTTTCACCACAACGAGGTATCAAAAAACCCTAATAAATATCATTCGCTTGCCTTTTTGCCCTTTTCATTCACGTTTCCATGAAGATACATTTTCCTCAATTTTTTTACAGTGCAATCGGTAGCTCGCTTTTGCTCGAAAATGAACGGGAACGAGGCAATCGTTTTGGCAAAGAGTCGCACTCGAATAAAGCGTTCCCATTCAAACACTTCGCCGTGATTATTTTGCGGGTAATTATAATTTGGAATACTTTGAGTGGACGACATGCGCCGAAACTCTCACTTAATTATGCAATGTCCTGGGGAGATATTAATTAGCGGCATCTGGTATGTACCGGCCATTTAAGTCGAGCGGCTCGTCGAAATATTGGGTCCGCAAACGTGTCTTATTTCGGCCGTATATTACGCTCGCTTGGTACTCATTTTTTTTTTTTTTTTTTTTTTTTTTTTTTTTTCCCTTTCCCAAGAACGAGAAACTCTTTCCGCCATCATTTTTATGCGGATACACGGAGAGTTCGATTACATTACGTTCTCGTCCGACTGCGAATCATTGGGTCTCTTTTTTTATTTATTTTTATTTTTTTTTCTCTCTCTCTCTGTTTATGCATCGCTCAAGATACGGCGGGCGTCAAGCTGCGTATTTGCAGGTTCAAAAGAGATCACGTATCTTCCCCAAACGAATCAGTCCAGATTTCATTTTTGCCCTTTTCCTTTCAAACCCCCTCCCAACCCCCGCTACCGGTCGCTCTCGTTCGCACTGCGAATGTCATTAAGGTATTATTGCTGGATGGACCGTCGGGCTAAAAGTTAATCCATAGTGGGTAATTTTTTCCCTTTTCCTCCGCATTTATTGTTCGCGTTTGGACTGCGAATATCATCAGGGTATTACTGGATGCACCATCCAGGAAAAAAGTTCGTTCGGAATGGGAGCGGATTTGGAAAGTTATATTGTGACTTGCATGTTTAGTCTTACGAATAAATAACTTAACAATAAATTGATGCTTGCTTAATTTTTCAATTTCGATAATAATTATGGTAAAATTTGATGATATTGGTACGTTTGATTTAACTTGGCTTGATCGAGCTTTTGACAGTCATTGTCTGTACATTTGTTCTAATTGTTCAGCAAAGAAATTGTCAATTTTTTTACTTGATTAATACGTGCGGATCGTTTTATTATTATTAATAATTAGTAATTACACAAAAACTTAATGTTTGTTGAGTTTTTGGGTAATTATTAATAATCTTTCACTATTTTAGAAATTGACTGCCAAAGATGGTAACGCCGTTTACTTATTAAAAACTTAGCCTAATCAATCGTTCGATCCTAAATCTTGATTATTCGATATTATCAGAATTTCAGATATTTAAATATTATTGATAATTTTGAGATATTTTCGTTTAGAGATCCAGCTCCATTTGTTTGGACAACGATTAACGTTTGCAGAAGCTTTATTTCCACAAACTACTATGTTGAATCCATATTTTTGTAGCTACTAAATTATTTAGGGAAACATTCCAAAACCACTCAAATATTATTATTCCATCAAAACTCCTCTTTATCTTTCCCCCTTTCCCTCTAATTATTATTTCATAAAGATTCTGTAATTACTCAAAAATTTTGTCGATTTTTTTACGATCCATGCCGTAGTATTTTAATTACAGCTCCATTTTGGTTTTTTCCATCATCATTTTTCACTTCGTCAGGAAGGTTAATAATTATCACGTCGTTTGCTTTTCTGACGTCATTGCCGTTTTGACATACTCGTAATTCGTCAACTTTCGAAATTTTCAAACTTGACAAAAGAAGAACAAACGACGATCGTTTTATTGGACGTACGAGGAACTTTCGAATGTTTTATTGTTTTTTTTTTTTTTTTTTGGTTTCTGTTGGCACTTGCTGATGATGCAATGAAGTTGCTTAGAAATGTGATTAAATATGCGTATCGCGTGGTCTCATTTCATTCGTTCCTGGTCTGATTTATACCGGGAGAATTATCCAGGCCGGTGTTACGGTCTTATGTCCTGAAGGACTCGCGGGAGTGCACTCCTTGCATAAACATATACGTGTATGATATTCATAGTAGCCACCATAAATTGTTATAAATTCATAGAGCAGGCGACAGGCTTAATGCAGCGTGCATGAATCGTAATACCCACGAATGAGGGAACCCGAGAAGGAAACTCGAGAATTTCCATATTCTCACGTGAGTTAAATGTAGACGCACCTATTGTGCTCATACGGGGTACACATTTCGTCCAGACCGAAATTCATTACGCATTTTGTTTTCGAGGACCAGTCGGGAAGTTGGCTTCTCGTTTAATCCGGGGATATAATTGAAAAGTTTTTCTTCATTATAATCATTCTAAATCTTGAATAATTCAAATTGTCGTTCTGTACAAAATTTCATTTCACAATAATGTTTAAAAAAAATTGTAATATTTATTATTATTATTCAATTTATTGGTCATTTTAATCTGAAATTGTAATTTAATTTATCGAGAATTTTTTTTAGAAATGATTTTATGATAATTACGATTACGTTTATTATTATTATTATTTTGTAATTATTGTTGTCGCAATAATAACCGGTATTCCTCTCATTATTATTATCACAATTATTGCTATTATTAGTTTCGTAGTTATTATTTTTTTATCAATCAATTTTTCAATTAATATATTTATTATTATTACGATAAAAACTCACGTGTTATAAATTGTTTTTTTGAAATTCAATCTTACTACAATTATTTATACGGATTCGTGATCGAAGAAATATCGTGATAGTCTAGACGCTCACCAATGACGATCCATCGTGTGAGATAAGACGTTTTTTTGGGGGAGCGGGGGGAGGGACTGCGTTAGTTTTTCGAGTCGAAAATCTTGAGGAGGAGGGCGTGTATATACGTAGACGCGTGTGGCCTGCATATAACGCACGGGCCGAGCTTGCGACTGAAATTTATAGTCGAGTAATCAGTGCTGGAGGGTGCGAGTCGAGGTGTCTCGGTCGAGGTGTGTCGACGTTGGTCGATAAATTTGAAAAAGCTCCACAACTCTCACACGCGATAGTCCAAGAGTGGACACTCGCCAGGGCTCCATTTTTCTCTCTCGGATACCACCGGTGCCTGCGCACCTTTTTTTTATGATTTTTTTTTGTTAGGAAAGAAAAAAAAACAAAAAAGTGCCTCCTATTTTTGCGTATCTTCGAGCCAGCCGGATGTCGAATATTCCCTTCGTCGAGGTTATACTTTATCTTTGCAAACCGTTTTCACGGTATTATACTTCACCGTTGACCGCGGATTATTTTTTCCCCGATTCCCCCCCGTTCCCCTCCTACTCCCCGCGTCACTATTTTTTTTCTTTCTTGTATTTTGTTTTATTCCTTTTCGCGGTTGCGGTTTGCACGACCTTCATTTAGTCGCGAACGTGCTTTTCACGATAAAAGTTGACGGTGAAAAATTGAAACTCTCGCGCGTTTTGGCGCCTTTGTTTTCCAATATTTTTTTTCACCCGGAAGTTTCGGTATTACGAAAACGCAATTTTACACCCGATTCTCAAGTGATCTGGACTAGCTCGAGGATTTTTTTCGTAGAGAAATATTGATAAACGGTGATATTCAAAAATAAAATATGGGCGGTAGTAAAACAAAAAATCAAAGGGGTATGTTTACTTATGTAATGAGAATTTATGACGGTATATTTGGGAGATTTTTACAAATTCGTTAATTTTGAGTTAAATTGTTGATGAGAGTAGAAGGTTTGATTTTTTATGAAAAAAACTGTTTATTCATTTATTATTGACAAATCGATGAATATTTTTTTAAATAATATGATCGTAGTTTCGATTTGGATAATCTTAACCATCGGTATGTCGCGTACAGTTCAGAAATATTTTCT
Organism: Ophioninae sp. A BG-2022a; assembly: GCA_030523105.1. NCBI lineage: Eukaryota > Metazoa > Arthropoda > Insecta > Hymenoptera > Ichneumonidae > Ophioninae sp. A BG-2022a. The sequence continues at coordinate 13,437 of JAPYZI010004167.1, forward strand.
CTTCAGGATAGATCTCCGAAAGTCCAAAAAATTGATAAATATTCATGAATAATTACGTTATTATTATTACGAAAAAATGCGTTCGGCGGTATTGAAAAATAAAAAGAAAACTCCGTTTAATTGAATAATCAAACTTTCGAACGAATAGATCTCTATAATTTTGAAAAATACGAGAATGCAAGCTATTCTTTACTTTTTTTATCGAGAATTTTTTTCTTTTAATAAAAAATCAGAATGATCTCTAGACAGTTTCGATTTTCGATTAAAAAAAATAGTTCTTGTTAAAAGAATATTAAATTTCCTAATTCCGATTTTCAATTAAACAATTTTGAAAATAATTAATTAATGTTTTTATAATAAATTTCAATTAAAAAAAAACTTTCATTATTTGTAATCATCGAATGGATCAATTTCGTTTTCCGGGCTTCAAAAAATGCGAATTCGATCGAAAAAAAAAATTCTTGGCGATTCCGAGCTTGGTTGAAAGCTGCATCGATCATCAATTATTTTTCATTATTATTTTCGTGTATTAGAAAAATTAGTGGAGACGGGAAGTTCTGCATGATGTCGTAACGTCATCAGCCAGACATTCGGAGAGTCTGAAGCTTCGCGTGTATACAGCGAAGAAAGCAATTATAATTGCCAGTTGCGAGTGCACAAGCTACGAGATATCTGCGGTGTCGTCGGTCCGTCTCGGTGTTTTCCGCTCTCGTACACGTGTAAAATTACGTTTGCGCGTAGGATTAATCTGTCAGGCAATTTCACCGTGTCCTGTCGTCGATGTCCTTTGTCTCCCGAGTACGAATTGCGATTACGATTGATGTTTATATATCGATATATATTTATTAATAATAATAATTATTATTATTAACAAAAAATGTTTAAAAAGTATTTTGATAGGTTTATTCAGATGTACCAACAATGTTTCGTAGAATTAAACAAATATCGTCTTAACCGAAGAGTAGTTTGAAAAAATAAAAAATTCTTTGGAGAATAATTTAAAAAAATTAATTGTGTAAAAAACTCTAAAATTCTACGAAGAATAGTTTTAAAAAATTGTCTTCCCTCTTCACAGCCGTCAAACTGACGTATCGACACCAGGATTAATCCGCGAAGTATTTCGACCCGTCGATTCTCACACGTCTCGCCAGAATCGTTAAAATTAGCCTCGTTACTCTCCACCATCGTATTTCCACTATTGAATAATAGCGGCACTCGAAACTGACGAGAGATTTTTAAAATGCGAAAAAATAAATGCTCATCGTCTCTTCGAACGTGATTCTTTTTTTGCCTCGGTTTATTAGTTTGTGTGTGTTTGTTTCGGAAAGGAACGGAACGGTTTGTATGCGCGTGTGTATGTGTTTCTGTGCGCGTGAATTAAACGAGAGAATGAAAATCGCTCGAATGCACTCGTATAATAGATGGCGCGCATCAATCGCATTTCTCGCTTGGCGATGGGCTCGTCCAAAGTAATTGCTACATACCGAGATCACATCGTTATGAGCGTTATGGACGCGTGTACACGTCAGTACGTGTATTGCGTTCCATAGAAAGAAAAGAAAAGAATAGATAACGTCTTCGTACACAAATGAATGTTCTCTCTCTCTTTTTCTCTCTTGGCACGTCTATCTTGAAAACTCCGTAGGAGTTTCAAACCGTCCAGGCTAATTTCCAAATCGTACAAAATGGATCCCGGTAATGTTCACTCGGTATCTGTCCTTCTTTCTCTTTCCCTATCTATTCCTCTCTCTCGGTCTCGATTTTTTAAAATTATTTCTCAGTCGTTTTACTTTTCTATCTTCCTCTCCCTTTTTCCAATATTTCCTCCCCACAGTATTTTCTCTCTCTCAGTATTTTTTAGTTTGTAGTTTATTTTTGAATTTATTTTAAGTTATGACTTGTCCGTTTTTAGTCAATTCTTGCGGTGAGACTGACTATTTTCAAACATTTTTGCGTTTTTTGGTTATTTTCGTTAAAATGGGTTTTTTTAAATAAATATTATTATTTAGTTATTACTTTGTTGAACTTTATATTTTTATTTTGTAAGTATTTTTGTTTTACCTTGATTTAGCCAAAAGTTTTTTTACCAGGGCATAATAAAATCTATCATCATCATCATCTCTCCCTCTCTCTCTCCCTCCCTTCTTTCCCAGCCCTCTTGTTACGCAATGAATATCCATCCCCACATCCCCTTTCTTTTATTCCGCGCTCTGGTCTAAAACACGCCTTGCACAGCCTCCGCTAAACGTGATCTCCTCCATTATGGACTCCGCACTCTCGGCGTTTCATTTGCTTCATTTTTTCATGTTTTTTTTTCGTTTTTTTTTTTCGACGTTTTTTTGTTTCCTCGTTTTCGCCGCTCCCACCGTAAACGCGTGCAGTTGTGAGACCCCCGAGAACCGCGCCAAATTTCATAATCGCAGCATTGCGGAGCTAAGCACGTGTACGGGTACGGAGAACCGACGTGGCCTCTCCACTTACCTTCACGCGCACGTATCCTCTATCCATGTGTGTAGAGATCACCGGGTTGCCGCGAAATACTCGTCACCTATTTTGACAGCTCCGTACGAGACTCGATTCTTCGCATTTTTTTTTTTGGGCTAATAATGGTTCAGTGGTAAATTGGGTTCGATTTTGATGTACCAGACCGGATTTTATTCGCTCAATTGTGGTAGCACGTTCGCGATTTATATTCGTCGTTCGATTTTCCAAATTGACAATTTTAGGTTATCCGGGTAAATAATTGCTTGAACAATATACGTTTATTTTTATTATTATTGTTATTATTATTATTATTGAATTGATAAAAAATAATTTTGGACAACTGAACCAACGAAAAGATAAATGTTTAAAGTTACGTTCGGATGAAATTGATTATTTAATCTGAGAAGTCATAAATTATTAACGTTCAGTTTATTATTTCGATATAAGTGATACTTCATTGACCCAATTAATTGACATTAGGTGTGAATGAAGAAAAAAATTATTTACGAAAAATACATGTTTTCTTTTTATACAAATTACGAGGATTAGAAAATAAATTCTTCTCGTTATTAATACGGTTTAAAAAATGGTTGAGAATTAGCTTGGATTCTTCTGATTTATTGATACTTTTTATTGAATTTTTTATTATTATAATTAACGTATGAAATGGAATATTGATTTATACAATAATAATGTAACTAGCTTTTGTTCGCGACTTCGTTAGCATCAGTAATGTTTCTTCTGTAAAAGAAAAACGACTGGATTTTCTTTGTAAAATGGCAAGTTGCAAAGTAACCCCCTTAAGGGTTCGTTTTTCAGAAACCCTGAAACAGGTGACTCTTAATTTTCAAGGAAAAGGCCAGATGCGAAGTTTCAGGATTTAATTACGAAAATGCCGGGATTTTTAATTACGAAATCCAATCATGCACTATTTAATCCCATTAAGGGAAGAACTTGGGAACTTAAACTTTTCCTTTGGTGAAAATTTGAATAAAATTCGTTGGGTATATTATGGGATGAGCGATTTTGAGATGAAATTTTATGCGTACTGTTTAATGATGATAATAATAATAATATAATTAATATTTTGACTGCTCTATGAACTGATAACTTATGATGAAATCATTATAGAGTGAATTGGCACGTTCAACCCTCGATTGAAGTTTTATTGACGCGCGGGGTTCATTTATGGTTCCATGTATTTGGTATAAGCGGTGAAAGACTGCACCAAAGCGCCTCCTTCTGGTCGATGACGAAGCGATATATTATTCAATTTCAATAATCTCACTGCCAGTTAACTCGATTTCTATCGACTAATCTCGGCATTGATTGACGTCGAACTGACGAAAATTCATCGTCTATGCAAGAACGGAACTTTATTCTATTACAACGTTTCAGAGACCGAGCTTTTAATTAATCGATCCTGTTACGGTCAGATGATAATTAAAATTAACTTGTTTGACCCTTATTTTTTATGGGATTGAAACGGAATTTGCCTTTATTAAGTATAATTGAATTTTGATTATTATTCATTATAATTGAATGTACCAAGATAAAAGGAATTTTCAAAGGTTCAAGATGGCGATCAATATTTATTATTATTAATTTGATATTTAAATTAATTTGGAATATTAGGTCGAAGCAAAGGTAAATGTTTTAAATTGCGTTCATACGAAAAGTAAGAATTATTATTATTGTACGCATTGTTATTTAATATAAAAAACAATTGATAAATAACATTTGATAAATACGCAAACATTTTAGTACGATCTTCTTTTTCCAGATCGAATTATATCGTACAAATGCATAATAATAATGATAATAATAGAAATTGTAATAATAACTTTATCAAGTACGAAACAGAATTTCGATACTCGAAACGTAAATCAAAATCAATTTTTAAAAGTAAAATGGATACGAAATTGATTTTTTACAGGAAAAATCCTGATTCCTCGATCGATCATAAAGAATAATTTATTGTAGTGAGTAAATATTTTTTTTTGTTTTGTAAAAAAAAGACCAACGCTTTTTGGTTTTGTCGAGAAAAAAAAAAAAAAAAACGGTAACAAATTGTCCCGCATATCCGGTTGCGAGTCTCGTTATTATTTAGCGCTCCCATAAATAGTTAAACGATAAAATAATTAATCGTCGTATTTTCACGTCACCGGACACACGCGACATGGTCTTCCCGTGTATTCGAGGTTGGCTTCGATACGAAACGAATGGTTGAGGAAAAAATAATAATTCAGACGTGACCACTGGTATCGACAAATTTAGGTTCCTCGTTACTTTTTATTATATCTACGAAATTGTGGTCACGGCTCCAACTTTATTTTCATCTCTTTCTCTCCCATTTGCGGATGCTTTGCCTCCGGATGCTGCGAATAAAAAAAAATAATAATAAAAGTAAAAAAAAAAAGAGGGCGGCTTGCAAAGTAACGCGATGCACGCGCGCTCATCATTCTTCCCCTCCTTCTCTCACGAGCTGCTCCTTTGCCCTCCTATCTTCCGCTTCTTTCTCCTCCTCTTCTTAATTCTTCGACGAGAATGGAGAGGACCTTATGCGCTTGTCTGTTACGCCACGCATCCTCGAGGTAACAACAAAAAACGGAATTGAGCCGAGTTTTTCGCGGTACAGTCACTTCGAAACGCAAATACTATTTCCATATCGCAAACATTGAAAAACGAAAAAAGTCGTGCAAAAGAAATTATTATTATTTTTTTTTTTTTAATCGTCGATGAAAACGGATTTATCAATGGATGTGTAGTCGTAGCGAAGAATTGATGTAACTTTATCAATATGCAAAAATTCCGGGATTTAAATATTTGAAAATCCGTTTCCTCTTTTTATTACGAACGGATATTAGGACTTTTGTCATTATTATCATTGAGTTTCGAATCGTATTTTATTGAAAGCAATAATGTCGGGTGGAAGTAATACAAATTTAGTGAAATTATACGATTGAGTTGATTATATCAAATTAAATTGAAATGATGAAGATTAATTGAAACAATTAAAACTATTATAATAATTGAAATTTGATGAAATCGAAAATAATAAAAGAATACTTTGATACAGCAATTTTAGGGACTTTGCAATCATTTTTGTTTCGTTATTCAATTAAATGAATTTCATTTGATTAATCCCAGTCATTATTTCACTGTAGCTTCATTCAAGTTCGAATTATAATGGCAATCATCTTAATTTTAAATTCGATTATCTTAAAGGCTAATTCAATAATTATTACTCGGTTTAATTTTAACAAAAGTGTCATTTTATTTGAATTTATTTTGTTGGGATGAATTAAATTTCAATTTGAATAGATTTAACAACTTAATTAATGATTTTGTTGTTTTTACTGTAATCAAATTGAAAAATGTTTCTCGCTACGATAATTGTTCAAACGGGATTTGATAATTGTTAATTGCTCATCTATATATCAGTAATTTAATTGACATTGAAATTTTTATCGAGGCAATAAATATTTTTGGGAATTACGAGTTTTTGATATTGTTCGGTTTCACATCCGACTGTACCTCCGGATCAAGCACTCAATTCATTGGACTGTACCCGCGGTGAAGCTTACTTGAAAGACGATAAGGTGAGTGCATTGCATGCATCTTCGGGGATCTTGGCACAGACCCTGAGAAATCTTTTTCTCGTTGTTTTATATTAACGATATGCGGCAAAATAAAAATAAATGCAAAAATAAAAATAAAAATATTGCGAACGGTGGATTTTTCGCCAAAGCACCGGATAAATTAATACCTTTCGAGAAGGAACGACGAGGGAACACGATTATGCTCCATGTTGTTAGTCCTCCTCCTCGCCCGCACAACGTTTACGCGTAAACGCAAAAACTTTCACGCTTACGTACGTTTACACGTATATTTACATACAGGGTGATAATTGTTAAATTGCCTCGCCGTTTTTTATTAAGGGCCTCCCGAGGAGAGTCGTCGCACTTTTGACAAAAAAAAATTCGTAATTTTTGAAATATCAATATACGATTTTGAGGATTTGTGGAATGAAAAACATTTTATTATGACATTTACATTAAATTTATTATTTATTGGTTGTTTATTATTACTATTTTCAGTATTAAATATTTATTTTGCTATATTTATTATTTTAAAAGAAGGAAAATTACTCTTTTTTTTAACCTTAAAAAATTTCGTACTTTGGATTTTAAATTGCCTGAATGAAGTTTAATTTCAATGTTTTTTATTTACTTTTATTTTACGTTTTCTATATTTAGAATTCGAGGCGGAAATAGTTCGAAGTTCCGATTTTCTACTCCACACCGTATTTTTAAAACGAATAGTTTATGCCAAAAATAGATTGTTTTTGATAAAAATAAAAATTTAATTTCATCAAAAAGTAAAATACTAAAAAAATTATGAATATATTTTTATTTTTTATTAAACTAAATATTATATTTTCTGAATATCTGAATTAGTAATAGCATTTTATTTTTTCCTTAAAAAAAACATAGGCATTTTGTAATTGCCACCCTGTATATAAATATGTAAGATCATCTCAACCGGTGATAAGGACGATGATGTCTTCCACGACGATCAAATTTTTTCCCCGTTTTGTCGGATTCTCGCGTGTATCAACGTCATGGTAGAATTCCCCGAAGCAAATTACGAAAAAAAAACTGTTTTTTTTTCGATCTTTTTGCGAAATGACCCAGTGACCTAAATTCGATAAGGACTCGTCAAGGAAACGTTGTATTTCCCTTAGTAAGATCATATCGTAGAATTAATGTTGCACGATTAATCCATAAATTAATTCGATTGATTTATTAAATTAATTTGAATTAACCCATAAATTAATTCGAATGATTGATTTAATTATTCATTAATTAAGATTAATCGCATTATTTATAAATAAATGATAAATTAACGAATCTATAAATAAATCGATTAATCTTGCATGATGAATCAATGAATGGTTTTGTCGATAAATTGACATTACTCACAAAACCGTATAAATAATCTCTACGATTATCTTCCATTTAAGATTCTTCATTGATCGAATTTTCTCACTTTCTTGAACGTTTAAGCGCCGCACGTTTGATGGAAAGCAAAAATTGTTACGGGTACGCTCGAGGGAACAAAATTGAGCGTGGACAGTCATTGTCAGACTGTCGCCGTTGATATTTATTACGAACGTGTAACTGAGTCGTCCAGGACGGCTCGAGAGTCATTCAAAAGTGATTTATCGCGGCGCAATTGCCTCCCGTCTTAATAGCATTTTTTAAAAAACCAAACTAAATTCTCGTTCAACCTAAATTTAAGATATATCATTTTTTTATTAAAAAAAAAAAGATCTCGAAAACGTACGATATTTTAAAAAATGTGATCAATACGTTTAGTGCCAGGGCCAATAAAAATAGAACACAAAAACCGAAACCAATTTCAAGAGTTCCATTTTTCAAAATTGAAAACTCGAAACTCGTAAAGCCTTTTTGGCCTTTTGTGACATACGAAAAAACTTTTTCGTATTAAAAAAAAATATATTTAAAAAATATTAAAAAAAAAAACAAAAAATACCAAATGGTAATACATTTTTCAATCTTCCCCCTTTCAAAGTTGAAGGATTGCCTCCGGAGTATTGCAAGGTGACCCGCGTCTCCGTTAAAAACCGGATTCCGTCTTCTTTACCGATACGGGCTAATTTGACCTTCCCCCCGTCCCACAATCGACCGAAATTAATCCCCTCGCGTGCATATTATTCCTAGATTGCTTCGATTTTTTTTTTTTCGTATCCTTTTTAATAAAAGATTCGCGGGGACGACAATAGTCAATGGCAATTAATAAAAAGTGAATTGATATGTATATACATATATAAATATATACAATATAAATATAATTTGTACGTATATTTATTGAATCACGATATCCATCCAGTTATTTATTCCTTGTCACAGGAGTTAGTGGTTTGGGACACGAGGATGATGTAAGCCATCAGTGAGACGATAATCTTGAATGAGGAGGAAGAAAAAAAAAAATAAAAAAATAAAAAGAATTATTCGTTTTGTGATTAATTAGCTTGGAGTGGTAGGAATACAACGAATGAATGAAAGCAACCGAGTGAGTCTGCACTCGAGGAGGCAGATCCTACGATTCAAAAGCTTCGTAACAATCGACTCTCGAATATACAGATATTCCTTTATGATAACGGTTATTATGGCCACTATCATTATCATTATTATTATTATTATTTATATTACTATTATTAAAAATATGATTATTATTTTTGTTATTATCATTACTATTATTATTATTACGTATAGCTTCTCGTCTTTTCACCGTTTTCAATGCCGGATAATCAATAATGAAGAAATTGCAGGCCGTTAATTGGAGATTTCTGCTCTCAATTTGCGCGATCAATCCGTCCATCTGCAATATATTTTTTAATTTTATTTTTATCATTGCTGTTGTTATTGCGAATTTCATTGGTGGTTCATAAAAAATAGCGGTGATCGTTTTGAGTGAATGTACGTTCGAACCTCTTGCTTGAGTGGATGATGATCGACGTCTGTCCATTTCTCCCGCAGCAATCGAGCCGAGAGCCTCGCCTGCGTGTACACGATTATTTCATTATTCGGAAGTCAGCCAAGATGAGAAAAATTCCAAGGATTCGTGGGAAATAATTGCAACGATGAATTTGTAAACAATATGTTAAATAAAATAATAGCAAAAATGAGCATGTTAACAATATTATAAAATGGATCAATTAGTGAAATAACAATAATTATTTTAAGAATAAAATTGATTCAATAATAAAAAATAATGAAAAAAAAAATTCGTAAATTGTAGGAATTGTGCGAGAGCTTACCATATGTATATTTTGTTGGGTTTGCATATTTGTTCAGATATTAAAACGACGATGGTAACGAACCAAAGAAACAATTGTAAATATAATTGAAGCGGGTTCTTGAAGTCGCCGCGAGCGTTCCAGTTACAATAACCTGCTCTCGTGTACAACAATAATAAAGGAGAGGCCTTGAATAATTTAAAAACGTGATTTTTTCACCCTACTGACCTTTTTACCTTGCGCTATGTGTATGCGTGAAGCCGCAGTTACGTGCAACAATAATGGATCGCGGCATTGCTATATGATCAATCATCGTTACGAGATTAGAAAAGTGATGAGATATCACTTTCGATCTAACGCGGAGAGCATCGATGCCCTGTAGTACAGCCTACGCTCTATCCGGTTCTTTCGCCATTTTTTTTTTTACTCCGAACGCAATGTCTTTCGAAATATGGAGAATGGGGCGGGAGAAAGAGGAAAGGAGGTAGTGAGGGAGGGGGAGATTGATTGATTGAATTTAATGTGCCCAAAATATCATTCCAATAAACCATCAAAATACTGTTCAGTAAGAATAAACGTAAATAAAATAATAATATGTAAACAAAATAATAATATAATGCGATACAAAAAATAAACCGTGTAAGTAAAACAAAGAAAAGAAAGAAAAAAAGCGATATCAAATAAAAGGGTATATTATAGAAAAGAACACGAAAAGATTAACTTGAAGTAAATTATACTGAATAGACCAATTAATAATATATAAGTTTTAATATTAATTGTTAAAAATTTGAAACATGAATTGTTAAAACTTTGAAGGTATGAACCTTCTTAATAATCATAATCAACTGTGGGTAAAATTTGACAAAGTTTGACTATCTAGGAATCATTATATTTGTTGTTAAAAATCGTATTATTTCATAACTTCCTATAAGACCTCAAGTTAAGCTTACGATTTTTACCACCGAATATCTCGATTACCAAACGTTGAGAACTTTCAGAATTTTTTATTATTAAACGTTGAAAACTTTTAGAATTTTTTATTATCAAACGTTGAAAACTTAAAAAAATTTTTATACATTGTAATATGACGCTCAAGAAAATTGGCTTAATTCTTCGAACACTTATCTTTAAAAAATTGTATCTGATTATTATGCCTTTACTTTGTATATTCTATTGTGATTATGGCGCAAGTGAAAGAGATAAGGAATAAAAGAGAGAGAAAAAAGAGATGATGATGATGATGATGATAGAATTTATTATGGCCGAGTAAACTCTTGAACAAACATACAAATAATAATTACGATTATAAAATAATCATAAAATTACGCTGGGCCGAAAGTATAACTGGGGCATAATAAATACTATCATGATCATCCTCATCATCGTCATCTTTTAGTCTTTAGTTTGCCTCCCTTCCCTTTTTTCTCCGTCATTTTTTCTCTCTTCAAAATACGCACATTGCCAAGCCCTGACTAGAAATCCTTAAGTGTGTGACACGCATAGATTTTGCAACGCGTGAATTTCCGTCTCGGGATGATCTTCAATCAACACCGACGCAAAGAGGCTTCAGAAGAGAAAAAAAGGATTTGAAAAAAAAGATCGATGAAACGAACGTCGCGCCTCTTCGCAATCCGGATTGATGATCGTTTCGCAAAGCGGCCCACTTTTTTTTCGCCAAAATAAATTTGTCAAAGGCCGTGACCGACATTCGCCCCAATTCTTTTAGCTTCCTCTAATTATGGCTGCGAACGGCTGTAATTATCGTCCGTTAACGGGGCAATGTTTTCAACACTAAATTTGTCGAAAACGAAAAAAAAAAAAAAAAAAAAA
>JAPYZI010004168.1:0-14646 GCA_030523105.1 Ophioninae sp. A BG-2022a
GATTTGTATTTGGTATTAAAATGTTCGGTGTGGTACGTTACAATGCAGTGACATTGATTTGAATGATCTAAAATGTTTAGTATACATTTTAGCGGGATTGTTGAGGTTTGTTACAGAAATGTAACACGAGTCTATAAAGGGTTAAGTTATAATCAATGTGCCGAATCTTAAGGTATCGACATAGTAAAAAGTCTTTATCTGATATGAAACATCATCATTCATTGGAATGATAAAAATAGTAATAAAGACATGAAGAAAACTTGATTTCTTCTCCGAGAGTGCCGCGTTGTTGTCGCAAGACAACAAACGGAAGCCATACGATCGGCCTGTTCGTACTCAACTTAAATAACGGCGTACCACTGGGAATATTTGTTTTGATGCATAATATAGCATGGATACATATGTTGCTTATCGAAACGACCCGATGTGTGAACTACACGAACGGACCACCATCGAGATAGATATTGGATACGTGTGTACAGATGGAATAGGTGAAATTGTAGGATCGATTCCCAATCATCCAATGTAGATGTTACGTTCTTACTCGTAGATATATACAGCAATCCTGTACATTCTCTACAGGTATGTACAAATCCAAGTAGAAATCCTGTTTATGCTACAAGAGAGACCTGATCACGCATCCTTTTTTTTTTACAGCCTTGATCAGGACCATTGATCCCTCATCAGTTTTCAACCGTAACCCCCGATTACCTCGAGCATAATCCTAGATTTTAACCTGATTAGAGTTTTTACCCTGATCAGGTGAAAATCGAGGATTAGGCATCAAAAGCTAGTTGTTGAAGGTAAAAAATGATGGCATGGTCAAGCTGGAAGTTGAAGCCCTGCTCAGGACGTTCTTGGCGCCAGCGTCCTGGATGCACACGATAAATTTAATCATAATCGGTTCGTACGTTTCGGAGAATAGTGGTTTCAAAATTTCGAAGTGGCCCAAAAAGTCTTTTTGATTCCCTTAATAGGATAAAAGATCAAATTTCTTGATACAGGTTTCGAATACCTCACTGGACTTCGTAAAATTGCTAAGGAGGGAATCCGTTTCCGGTGTCCCCCTACGATTTCATTCATTTTTGGATATGTTATTATTGATCAAAATCTACGGAAACGGTTATTTTTTATCGACATCTTTGATCAGTTGATACGGTCGAAATCCACGATAAGTGTGCATGAATAAGAAAACAACCTCACTTGTATCAGTGGCATTTTTACTTTTAGCAATATCAATGTTCAAAAATTTGCTCTCTCTCAATCTCACCATTTCAGTTTTCTTTACTTTCCCTAACCAAAAAATGCCAACATTTGTGAACAACCCAGTCATTTTCTTCGAAGGTACTTCGCCAAAGAATAAATTCTTAATACTAGGGACTATTGTCATTTGTTACAATTAGCGATCGTAAATCTCAATGTTTTGCTATTACTTCGAGCATACGGAAGTTGAGGTTCAAAAAAATAAAATGCGGTTCGTCTTCAACGAGCAGAACTTGTTACGAGGTTTTGCGTCTTTGGAACGGAACATTGGTTTTACCCTCCAAATTACTACGTTGACCAATCCCTCGCGTTGCATATGTATATATAACAACACGCGTACTATACATGTCTAAATGATGGAACAACGTTGGTGAGCTACTCTTGGGAGGAGAGCGTAGAATCGTCGCGTCTGTGGTAAGAGGATCAAAGAGCCCTCGAAAACAAAGCGAGCGCGGTTCACCCTGCTTTTGATGCTGCTATCGCTGCTACTCTCCATGCCCATTTTCACCCCAGCGTGTGCTGTCCGTACAGTTGTGGACGTTTGTACGATACGCAATTCAAATTGACGCTACGAATATTGTATTTTAGAAGGAAAATAAAAACGTTCTAGAAAAATAGTCTTCGTAAATTCCTGCTTACAATCCGGACTTCGGATCTGAACCAAAAACGCGAACAGAATTATTATTTTTTATTTATTATCATTCTCGAAGTTTTATAATTCTTTTTTCTTCAACTATCGCGCCCGAAGATGTCTTGGCACAGTTGTGCAAAAGTTTACAGTGAGATAAGAGGAGGGAGAGGAGGAAGGTTCTAAGGTCGCATCGAGGTTCGAAGGACAAACCCCGATCGACTCTTCAATCGTTTCCCCTCAATGCAAAGTGAACAATAAATCAAACGAAAAGCTATGCCGATTCGACCGTCGAACGTTCCGGATGTCCCGAGGTGATTCTACGCAAGGGTGTAAAGTTCAACCCGTATCATTAAATTCACCCGGTGGGAACGAACTTTTAACGGCCCGGTGCAAACCTCCTCGGGATAAGTCGTTGTTTTTTCGACAACGAACAAAAAAAATAAAACTTTAGTTTCATGCAATGCGAGTGCACTTCCATTTGTAGTAAATGTAAATGGGCATGAAAATTTTACGGTAGAAACACGAAGAATCATCTTACAAAATCTTTCCGTTTATCTTTTTTTATTCTTCAACTTATCCTTACACGCTCGGCGAGGAAAAAGTTCCTCACATTTTACGGTCCTTCCGAACTTCGTCCTTTTTCTTCCGGCACCCTAGAACTACGAGTACCCCGAGACAAAGTTTGGCCTTGTTGAAGAGTGTGCATACATAACTGTAGAAGCAAGTCCGAAGCGACTGAATTTCTTGGTTAAGAAATGGCCACGATTGACGCGAAATCTTGCAGAAAATTGTGAAGTTTCGGACCTTTTTGACGGAGGTCTGGTCCACTCGTAAATCTCACAGCACCTCGCATGAATTTTTCACCTATTACTGTATACACGAAAATTCGGAATTCCTCGGTGGTCGTTCGATAGATTTTCCCGCGGGTTCTCCGTCACTGAATGCCATTATGTATGCAGACGAGTTAACGGCAAGTCTCCGAGCAACCTCAGGAGGAAACTTTGACTTTTGGTAGATTTAGTCCCGTGAAAAAAAAAAAAAAACGTTAGAAATATCCAGTTTTACCAAAGCTCTAGGCATACGAGAATGTGCGAAGTGATGTTCACTGTTTAGGTACTTTTTATTTTCGACTATCCATTATTACGTATCGAAAATTTACACATCTGAAGTTTTTATTCTCTGTATGTTGTTTATTGGTACATACGGTATAAACAATATTTACTGAATACTGAATTTCTCTCGATTTATGAATTTTGGAGATATAAATTTTGTAAATCGTGCTAATCTCTATTAGTATGACTCAAAGTATACACCATCTGTATACATGTTCTTGAACAAATGAGTTATCGAATAATAAATTTGACGGAATAGTTATTCGATTTTATCATTCATCAAAAGTTACCTGTTCCGAACAACTCAGACTTCGTTATTTTGGGTTGATAATTCTGTTGCTTCAAATCTTTCGGTTCTTCTTCCAATTTTGGTTCAGGATTGATGAACTTCGAAAAAATATATATTTATTGCTCATTTTTATCACATCTGTATTACGAAAAAGTTAGTTTGAATGAAAAAAAGTGATTATCACAACTTTGCACACTCGAAAACATTTAGCCCAAGCAAAGAACCCGTGCATTCTTCGTAGTCGAAAACACTGGTAACTGAACGTGATGTAATGATAACGCTGATGGCAGGAAAGTATTCTCGAAAAGTCCAATAGAGTAAAGTTGGTCTTTGCCACGTGCGGTTACGAGGGGACGTCAAGATTGACTCGGTTATGAGACCCTCAAACTGCCGTGTAGCTACTTAACGTATATCGACGTATCGATGGGTCAATTTGGAGAGACGCGAAATACCACCTAGAACACGAGTTTCGAGCAATCTTTTCTTCTCGTGACAGTTCAACGAATTTGGCAATAAATATTATCGTTAACAAATAAAACTTGTTTCGACGAAATCGAACGTTTTCATTCGCTTTAACCGTCAATTAATTGTCAAATCGCTTAAGATGGACAATTAGTACACTCTTCTCCCATTCTCCGCTGATCTCAAAAATCGATTCCCACGAATTTCTGAAATGACTCATCACATTCACAAAATTTTGCCAGACAATTGATTAGATAATGTCAAATTGATAGACGAACAGCTTTCTTCACCCGAAATTTCTCAAATCAAAAAAAGAAATTACAGATTGCATTGCCACGCGAGCGTCGTGTTGGAAATCTTCTAAAATAAAAAGTTTGATTAATATCACGACTCGGAGGCCATATTCAAACACAAACAATTTGGGACCTCAAAGATTCGATTCTGCCACATATTTTAGGAGGTCCATGGAAAACCATAATTTGTAGGTATTTGTTTACGATTTCGAGAAAATATCGTCCGACATTTGTGACATTTAGTTCCGGGGAATGACGGGAGCGGCGCACATCTCGAAATTTTCGGTGTGTACGTATGTACGTATACATACTCATACACGAAGATCGTCGGGGCTCTCCGGACGCTAGCGACAATATTGCCTCGCGGTAGATAGCCGAAGCTCACGCTAAATTTGTTTTACCGACCCGAGCCGAGGCTGCGTCGAAGTTTCGTCGCGGGTATAATCGCCCCATATTAATTCCCGTATGATAAAAATGACGGGACCAATATCAGTCCAGTCGCGTCCTCAAAGTACCCAACTGACGAATTCGCGACAATTAAAGTCTCGCGTCATTCGGGCGTTAATTCTACTCATCCTTTCAATCTTGTACGTACCTTCTATGAGAATTTCCTTCGCCTCTCTCTAATTTCGATAGAAGTGGCGAAGAAGAGCGAGAGGGAGATAGAGAAAGAGAGAGAGAGAGTGAGAGGGGAAGGCGAATTGATGGTAGGAACTCAACGAAAAGTTTGCCGTCCTCCATCAACTCGAGACTCAATTAAGACTATATACGTGTATACGTTAAGACGGAGGCAGAGAATGGTCGTCTTCCCTCCAAACGGAAGAGAACTTGAACGCTTCTCGCTCGCAGTTACAAAACGAATGAGATATAAATACTATAGTAAATAATATTCTTATTGAATAACGATACGATAGCACGATTATTCAATACAGTAATATTTATAAGTTCTTTTTTGAAAGTTTTTGTTGTAATTTTTATTCTTGCAATTAAACGTTTTATTTATGTCCTCGAAGTCTACAATCTTAGAGATTTTTACATATTGCCCTCCACAATCGAAACCTTTGTAAAATAAAAGTTTGTAATAAAAGGTTTTCATTGAAGCCATGCTGAAATTACTCCTTATGGAGTAATATCGAGGGCTTCAAGTTTACTTAACTTCCGCTGTATATCCATCTTGAAGAGTTAGGCTACTGTGAATACCCAATAATCAGACTTATTAAAAAAAATAGTATGAAAAGAACAAATACGATGGATAAAAAATCGTTTGGACTTTTTTTTTGGTATGTATATTAACAAATTTGTGTGTCTAATTTTATATGAATAATATTAACCATTGAATATTTTGTGAATAATCCGATTGATCTGAGGCGACCAAAAAATATGATTTTTCTTAAATTAAAAAATATTGGTCGATTAATTAATAAACTTGAGCTACGTTTTGGTTATAGTTTTTCGTTTTCTTGGACGGCAGTTACCTTTTTGCGCGATAATATTTAATTAGTTTTTGGCGCAAGAATGTCAGCACGAAAAACGCGTATAAAAAAGTCGTTAAAATAAAAGGGTGTTTCTTCAGCCATGAGTCTGAATGAAACGAAGACGCGAAATAGTTTAACCCCAGATATTCCGAGAACTCGAAAAAGTCAGAGGGATTCCATAATCTCGTTGAGAGCGAGGAATGGAAAAAGCTTGCGTCGATACTACAGAGTCTATCTTTATGCCTATCTGCTATTATACTCTTACTTACTCTATCTCCTCTATCCGCTAACTCCCATCTTTTACTCTCTCTCTCTCTCCCTCTCTCCTCATCTCTATCTTTTCCTCTCTTGGCCTGGAAAGTAATCATCACGCGAAAACGATCAAAAGTCACGCAGCCCTCTTGGTACGCCCTTAAGCCCTTAATGTATAACGAGGAAGAAGTAGAGCCGTCCGGACGACGTCAAAATCCCTTTTTAATATCGCCATCGTGACACTCTCGTAAATATCGTCCATCAAGGAAAACTTCGGCCGATCTCGAGGTCAAGCTCTCAAAGAATGACGCACGCATGCATATCGATTCGGTAAAATTCGAAAAAAAAACTCACCGGAACGAGTCCTTCGACAGTTATTACTGAAGCAATTGCGATGAAGATATACGCTGAAGACGGGTAAGTCCGGGGGAAATGGGCCTACTAACATTGAAGACCTATCGTAGGAAAATAATGACGAATAAAACAATCGTTTTAATCCCAAACGATATTTCAATTATGATTGTTATCAAAACTTAATAAATAAATCGCTGTAAAAATGAATAACCGTAGTCGCATTAATTATAAAGAAAAAAGAAAATTAGGAACGGACATAGTCAGTATTTTTTAATTTTCTTGCTTCATCTTTCGACTCGTAGATTTCGCTTGTTTTTTTTGCAATTACATTTTCATTTATTTTTCGCTTTTTAATATGACCTTCAATCGTCAAAAGAATGCTTACCTGCTTGGCGTGTTTACGGACTTCGCTCAATTGACTTTTACAATTACGGATGATTAGCTTACTTGATTTCACTTTTTTGCAATAAAACTTCACGAACAATTGTTGGCAATCCTGAAACCAAGCGAACTAGATGGTTTATCTTCCATTGGCTCATCATTCCCGTAAGGCCATCTCTCCCGGACTTGCTTCATCCTCATATTTAGCTCGAAGTGACATTGAACGTGAATTGATATTTTTTCTTTCAGGAGGGCGATGGTGCACCTCCCTTAGCGTGGATATGGTAACCATGAGCGCCGAAAAATCCGCCTGCCGGCGCAAGCCGGCGGAGAGTAACGGCTCCAAGGGCGCGAGTGAATGGGGCGGTACAATTGGCAAGGGTAAAAATTCCACTCAGAAGATCAAAAAGGACGAAGGAACCACGACGACTGGAACTTCCGGAGAAAAACCGAAAGCTTCTCAAAACGCCACGGCTACCTGCGCCGAGGACAGTCCTAATTACCTCGTGTACAAAAAGGTATTTTCAAGACAGAAATACCGTGTAACGAAAAACCTGCAGCGGTTAATCGAAAATTACCATTTCTGAGAGCAAGTAATAATTTCCTGATATGTTTATTAATCTACTATCGGAAAAAAAACAGCATGCGTGGAATTCGGCATTTTGAAAGTAATCGATGAAACGTCATCAAGAATTTATATCAGGAAGTTAAGAAAAAAACTGGACAACTCTATTCTCACAAATCAGCTCAATCCTTGAGAGTCTCACGGAAAACTTACAGTTCGGGGGGAATTAGGGATAAAATTCTATTATTCTCGAGGAGCGTGTCAACTTCTGCCACGGTCTTACAGACAAGTCTGAAAACTTGTGGAACGGAGAGTGGGTCAGATAATGAGGCGAAGTGGTGGTTCTCGATTCCGCCACGAAAACCGCTGCAGCCTAGAAGTTTGCCAATTAACGAAAAGTTCGAACAGCGTGTTACAGCGCAATGTTTATTAAATAAACTATATCTTTAAAAGCGATTAATACAGAAAATGTTGATTTTTTTTCACCAATCCTATGACGAGAGTAACAATTATTTGTTATTTCAAAAAACTTCCAAGCTCATTATAATATCTATGTAATGATAAATAGCGAAATGTTAGGGTGCTTCCACTTGGCTAATTCAATTCTCACATTTCCATTTTTTACCCCCACATCGATGGAAATTTATTCAACTACGAACCTGCTTCACCAAAGATCAAAGAATGTATCGTGGTTCGCAGATGTGATGTTTTGAATCTCATTAGAGATTCGATGCTGGAAATAGCGATAAAGCTCCCTCAATGTGGCTTTGGCCGTAAGTTGTCCAATTGGACATATTGTTGTCCAATTTTTCGTTTATGAAAAGTCAATTAACTTGCGAACTGGTTCAGAGAAGTGGCCAAAGAGTTGTACAATTGTTTTTAATTCTTTTTATTGCAGTAATGCAACAAAAACTACGTAGGTGGTAAAAACGAGAATCGGAAGCTCAGTGTCAATAACCTGGGCTAAAGAATCGTTTGTTTGTCAATCATCCACCAGAATGCAGAAACAAGAGACAAAGGGGGAGAGAGAGAGAGACCAGAGAGAATGGGAATTGGTCTAGAACGAGTCGGTGAAACATTCGCAAAGCGACCAAACTATTTGTCAGATTCACGCGAGATTTTACAGCTAGGAGAGGACAGAGACAGAAAAGAGCGCGAGCGTTTTCAAACCGCCCCCTACACACGTTTCAACCATTTGGAATAGAGCCAGCCGCCAGCCGGAGGCGATTTTCATCGCACGACTTTCCTCGTTTTCGTGCCAGAGATGCATATTTCTTTCCCTCTCGTTACTGCTCCGTCGTCCATTCTCTCTCTCTTTTCCCGCTTTGTTTTCATTCAGAGAAAATGCTGCGGCCCGCGATGTCACGATTTTGCCTATTTGGATTTATCGATAGCGCAGACTCTGCTTGAACCCTCGGCTCGGCGGTGACTCGTTGAATCAACGGATCGCGCATGGACCAACAAAAACGAGCTCTTTTTAAGCTCCGTGTACTAGAAGCTAACTGTCAAAAGTTGGCCGTCCTGGCAAGTTTCGAATAGTAAAAAAAACTATTGTCGTTATCTGCCGCCGTTTCCAAACCTTCCGTGTTAATGGATATTAATCACGAGAAAGTGGCAATCGAGAATTGTTTTGCTCGACATTTTGAAATTACGGTATTGGTGATTTTAAATTACGAAGAGAGGCATTTGAGAAAATTGATTTTTCAATAATAATAATTGCAAAAGCATACCCAAGATGACTGAAAAATCAATGGCCATTTATTTGAATCCACATTCGTTAAGTTGTAATTAATGTGGATTCAAACTGGCAATCGAGAATTGTTTTGCTCGACATTTTTTAATTACGATATTGGTGATTTTAAATTACGAAGAGGGTCATTTGAGAAAATTCATTTTTAAATAATAATAATTGGAAAAGCATACCCAAGATAACTGAAAAATCAATGGCCATTTATTTGAATCCACATTAATTAAATTGTAACCTATATATCCATATAAATGATCAATTACTGATGCAGTTGTATGCGATTACGTAAAGGATCTACGAAGTATTATCTTAAAATAGATAATATTGGATAAGAATTAATTGAGGTTTTTCGAATGTGTTTCAACCATTAAAAAGAGAAATTTGACTTTTTCAATTATTTTTTCGTAAAACACGTCTTAATCGTATGTAACAACTGGTGAGAAGGAACGTTGAGCAGAAAAAACAGCTCGTGAAACTACTATTGCGCCGACTTGGTAAACCAGTTTTCGAGACGATCTGTTTACTGCGAGAAATCGTGTACACTGTTTCGAAAAAAAAATTTCGTCAAAAACGAGTTGAAAATTTGTGGATCAATCGTTATAATGATACGCTCATCTCAAATACGTGATATCTGTACGATGTAGATATTCTTGATTGAATTGACCTTTAATCTGAATTCCCTCAGTGAGGCTCGATTTTTAAAGTAATTTTTACAGAAAATCCAAAGTTTTTTCGAAATCCTTTGGTTTCTCGAAGAATTGACGCGGACGTTATTTTTTATATATTTTTCATGAAAGGAAGGTTTACGTGTATCAACAATGAACTCGCTCGTCCTTGGAACTCTTGCAACGAGCTACCCTTCCCATCCCTTCTTCCCTTTGTTTTTTTTTTTTGCTATTGGCCTTGTTAGATTTGCACATAGATGAGCTGGGGAATCGACTGGATAGAGTGAGTGTCTGATCGAAAAAAGACACGATCTTTTGTAACCCTCTATGTTTTACATTCTCGCTCGCGATTTTTCGACCTCGATTTTCTTCGCGTTTGCACTCTTTGTACTCGTCCATTCGCTGGGAATATGGCATTGTGTACCGAATAACAGAACGCAAATCAGGTCCACCGCTCCAGGGGTCGGAAGGGCTGTTACCGTCGACCTTCGTTAGTGGCACAGTTCTCGACCCTACAGCATCGCCATAATACAACTCCTAGACGGAAGAACCTTCCCTCGACCCTCCTCGAGCCTTCGCCTTGAAGGACCTAGACGGGCTTAAAAACGTCAAAAATCGAACGCGAAATTAATCGGCTCGCCACAAAAGATATACCGAATTATAAACTATTATATATTTAGGGTCCTATTTTACTGAGCGAAGATAGGTACCAAAAGATTTGTTTTTTTTTCAATATTTCATATGAAAAATCGTTCAACGTACACGAAGACTTTGAGTCTCGAAAAAAAATGTTAGTTTTCGAAAAAAAACCGAAAAGAACGAGAGCGGAATAAGTTTTCAAAACCAAACGAAATAGAAAAACGTTTAATTCAGTGATCACTAATTTTTAGCTGCTTCAAGCGTCGTAAAGAATCGTTCCATTAAGAAAACCTCCGGTTGGTGAAAATTCCGTTGCCAAGTTTTATCCTGAAAGGATCATATTTCAGGGCATGCATGATATCCAGGGTTCAACACAGTGAATGGAATATCCGTTTATCTTTTTTCGAAAAAAAACTTCAACCGGTTTAAAAATCATAGGGTATCTGGGAATCAACTATTTATCGAATCTAAGAACGTGCGATATAACAGTTGGCCTTAAGCCCAAATATTTATCCAACTATATTTTCTAACCTCTGGAATTTACAATTACGTCAATTTCCTGTGGATTTCTGGATTACTTACACCCTCGACAAGCTTAGTATTTTTACGACGGATTCCCAGATCTTTTTTAGGGTTCCCTACCGCAAAGGGAAAAAACGGAACCCTTTTACGATCACTTTGTTGTCCGTTCGTCCGTCCGTCCATCCGTTTGTCGAGACTCTTTATCTCGGGAACGCGTGGGGGTATCGAGTTGAAATTAAAACCATATGCTCAGGTCTAAAGTTCCTTAAAGTTCTGAAAAAATCAAACTTCTGAGTTAACGTAAAAAGAAGAAATGGCCATTTGTGCCGGAAAAATCGTAGATTTCAACTCTAAAGGGAATCAAAATGTATAGGGTATTTTTCGTTGATGTAGAACTATGAAATTTGGGCAGTAACAACTATACTTGTAGTTCAAGGCCCACAAGTATAAGAAAATATCTGAAACCTGTGCATTAAATATTTTAATTTGTCATTAACTATTTTTAAAATATAATCTTTATTTAAAGTACGTAATCAATCTACAAATATTTTTGTTAATTTTTTAAAAACTAATTTAGGTACGAATTGTTAGTACAACCACAATTTATTCTAAGTAATTATCGATTTTGGCAACTGAATTTCGGGATAAACTCGGAAAAAAACTGGAAGACTCAATTCCTGAACTATTTATAATACGTACCTACGAATACGGAATCCTCGGTGGGCGAGTCCGACTCGCACTTGTCCGGTTTTTTTTCTCCTTTCCCCTTTATAACTAATTCCCTAACGATAGTTTCGTATCCCGAACGGACTACGACTATTCGTAAATTTATCTTCGGTTCGTCGCTGATGGGAATAAAATCGAGTCGTCGGACGTTGGCGAATCCAAAAGCTCGAAAACTGTCAAACGTCGTGAAAACTTCTCCAAGAGAAGCTCGTGCACTCCCTTTCTCTTTCTCTGGTATTTACGTATGTCGGTCGTGAGAGCACATACGCGTCACAAATGTGCGTGGTGCTTCGATAGAGTTTGCGGAAGAGCCATTGCGAAAAAATGTGGAGTGCTCGCGAAGGAAGACGTTAACTGCCTCGCGCTTTTATAGTGTCGTCTTACGTCCAAGTGAAGATCGATCGTTCTTCACTAAAGCTTCTTCCTTTCCTCCCCCGCCCTCCCTTCTCGCTCTCTCTCTCTCTTTCTGCTTCTCCCTTTTCATTTATCAAACTCCCTCGCTTTTTTGCTCCCTTCCTGAGATCGTGAGTTTCTCGATTTCCGGTTGTAGGAAAACACTATCGATAGCCAGCAAATAGATTTGCGTGTAGACAATCCTCAGTATTTCGCGGTCTCTTTGACCGCTTCTGGGTCTCCGCGTCTCACCGACCTCACCAGTCCTGCGTATGTATCCAATCCAATTTATCGATAAACACGACCCAGACCACGGATCGGTAACTAGCCTCTATAATATCCATGTGTGTGTGTGTGTGTGTGTGTGTGCTTCGAGTCAACGTATATCGTACCGGATAGCTTTTAGCGGTCAGGAAATTAATCGCCGTCGGTTGAACGAATTATGAGATTTTTTTTCTTTCTTTTCCCTCCGACAGATGGAGTCCATAGTGGAAAAGATGTTGGACGAAGTCAATGGAGTTCCGGTTAGAACGGTGAAGAGCTTTATGACCAAGATACCTTCGGTTTTCACTGGTAATTAATACGTGCATCATCAATAACGTAACTCACATCGTAGGGAACCAACGAAACTTGACAGTGCAGTTCCATTTCATTCGGTCGGCCTTTTCGGGGCTGGAATTTCACTGCACCGTGTCATTGGAGATTTGCAACGTAATTTGCAAAAATGTAGCTTAAAGTGGTGAAGATTATTAAAAAATTGAAAACTAAGAAAAAGAAGAGCTGCATTCCAACGGTGCAAATATATCGACGTTCGGTTAATCGTTGCATCAGTTTTCATTGAGAACTGATGAGACATCTGGCCTGACGTAATCAAGCCTTGAGACTTACTCATATCTGTAACGACACACAGCCTTGTACAAAAGTATTACACTTACGTTCCTCTTCGTTTGTAGTTGCAGTTTAGAACAAGGGTAAAAGTCGATTACCCAAACATTGATTTAAACGACAAGTAGCGATTATTGTTTATAAAGTGTATTTTTATTTGTCCCTAATACTTCTATGTGTTCGTGTATTTGCATTGTTACAAAATGCGTAATAATTTTGCGCAAAGCTACACATGAGGAATTGCTGGTAAATTTCACAAATGGGATTAATCTCTGAAGTGGTAATGAAACAGCCCATCGACGATGAGCCTTCGAGTGCGAAATTTTGCTCGTACGTTTAAGGGATCCGTTTAGAGAATATTTTTGTTGACCCTCGTATTAGTCTATCCCCTTAAATAAATAAAAAATACGCGTAAACAAAATCGTATTTGACGCCATACGAGTCAGCTATTATTTTCGTTGTTTATTGATCCGACAATGCCGAACTTTTTTGTTCCCGTTCGAATTAGGTACCGACCTAATTGCATGGATGATGAAAAACATGGAGATCGATGATCAGGAAGCTCTCCACGTAGCTCACTTGATGGCGTCGCACGGATATTTCTTTCCTATCGACGATCACTGCCTCACCGTCAAGAACGACAACACGTTCTACCGATTTCAGACACCGTACTTCTGGCCGTCTAATTGCTGGGAACCTGAGAACACGGATTACGGTGAGCGATGTATCTTCCGGTCGTTCATTCGGAGGTCCCCGATGTCGCGATATTATTTTGACGACGAGGTACTTGGTGAACATTTCGCAGCGGTATATCTGTGCAAACGGACGATGCAGAACAAAACGCGTTTGGAATTAGCGGATTACGAGGCGGAAAATCTCGCGAGGCTGCAAAAGATGTTTTCCCGGAAGTGGGAATTTATATTCATGCAGGCCGAGGCGCAGAGCAAGGTGGATAAAAAGAGAGATAAGTTGGAGAGGAAAGTACTGGACAGCCAAGAAAGAGCATTTTGGGACGTTCACAGGCCAATGGTAAACGAAAAATATCGTCCCTCAGTAGGATGAAAGAAAAAATAGTCAAACGTTTTTAGACACTCGATTATTTAATTCCGGATCGAAGTTACGATTGATCTGTCTCCGTTGAACCTTCCAGCCCGGCTGTGTAAATACTACCGAGATGGATATAAAAAAAGCCTGCCGAAGCAACAAACCGATAGTAAAAGCCAGCCGGCATTTGCAGCTCGGAGTCGCAGGTGGACGAATATCGCCAACCCACGCGGATCAAGATCCGAGCCCATCGGCCGAAAATGTTCGGAGAGAGATCGATATGCTGAAACAAAGACTGGACAGACGTAACATCAAAGTATCCAAAGTTGCGGAAGCGTGAGTTCGATTTTTTTTTCTTTTTTTTTTCGTTCACCCTGTTCCTCCTCTTGTTACTATACTCGATTTTCCTCCTTTATTCGTTCAATGTATTCTCTCGCTCGAGCTGGAAATTATCGAGAAATGTCTTGTACAACAGGCTCATCGGTTATTTCGAACAATATGTGGAATACGATCCAGCGTTTACGCAACCTGAACTCGGCAATCCGTGGATAACGGACAGTCCAGATATGTGGGAACAAGAAAAATTAGCGTGAGTTGAAAAATCCTCCTTTATGGTCCGTTCGATAAGAGCGTGTACGGCGAATCTCAAAAACTATTCGAAAGAATGCGTACACTAAAGTACGCACTAATTACGCGATGTGCACCTTTGATGCTTTGGAAATTTTTAATCGATGCGCGGTTTTAACCCTTTGTAGCCCAAGATCATAAAATTTTTCATTACTTTGGAATATGATAGGTCTAAACAAATAAAAAAACACGTATTTCTCAAAAATTCAAAAATATTTATTATTTTTTATTTATTTGGCATTTTAGGGAGTGTAACATTGCTGCAACATTGAGTGAAACTAAAAGAAAAAATGTGCTTTGCTAACAATATATGAACAAAAT
>JAPYZI010004169.1:0-15238 GCA_030523105.1 Ophioninae sp. A BG-2022a
GGGGGGGGGGTGGGGGGCGGTGTCGGTTCTAGTTTCGTTCGAGTGGAAGCGAATATAGCGATGGCAAATCCGGATTTGGAATTCTTGGCGAAGAAACGAGATAAATGGTGACTGCAGACTTCGAGCCCTTGGTCCTTCCGGCTCTAAAATGAAAAAGCAAAAAGAATAAATGTAAAAAAAAAAAAGAAACAAGTTTCGTATCCATTGAATACATTTTTTAATGATTCATCGTTCCTCTCACGATTTCAAGAATCATTTGCGTTTCGCGTTAATAATGTTTTTGTGTGTTACTACTCCTCTTCGTTTTTTCTTCTTTTGCACGCAGCTGTTCGCCGGAACCGGATGTATGTTCAAGTCACACACGAAGGTATTGTCGATCCTTCAATGTTCCTAATGTCGATTCCGGTTTAGTTTTTGTCTAGTGGTTGTGTAGTTGACGAATCTTTGACAATATTTTAGATTTGCAACCGAGATTTTTAGAAGCGTGTAGATTTATATACGTTGCATGATAAATCTTTGACATTCTCATCGACGATTAATTCTTGATCGCCAAAATGTTCAACTTTATCAAAACGATAAAGCAAACTCTTTTTAAAATCGTTCGATGTTCGTGCCACTTTCCAAAATTCACACGGAAATCCATCCTAATATTTTTTTTTTTTCATCCAAAATCCAAAACTTCGACATTTTTTTGTTGGATAAATATCCATACAACCCAAAATTCCCCAGAATTCAATAAAAAACATTTTTTTCTTTACTTACAAACTTTTCAATAAATCCTAATTTATTTTTCAATGAAAAATCCAAAATTTATTCATTTTTCCTGGATTTATATCGAGGTACCCCAGAATTCCCCAGAACCGCAATAAAAAAAAACATTTATTTACGTACATCCTATCGAATAATTCATCCACCAAAAAATCCATGCCATATTTTTTAAATCCAAAATTTCATTATTATCCTTCTAATTCTCCATACACCCGAGAATTCCCCAGAATCCGATAACCAACATTATTTTCATCTAAAAACTTGCCAATCTTGTCAAACCCTTTCGAACGAACCAAAAAAGTTTTTCATTGAGTTTCCACGTCAGACATCCATTCCGGACATTCATGCCTCGTGATTTTTCATCGACCTCGCGTTGTATCACAAATTTTCTCTTCTCGTGGATTCCGTAAAGAAATAATGAGGAATAAATGGCCGTTTGTATCGGGTGGTCGTTTAAAGCGTAAACGAAGGCGCGGGGGCGCGCGTACGCGTCCGTCCTACTAAATCCAGTGTCCAATCTTTGCTCGTCTCCCCGAGGCGTTCAGCCGTAATTCACGCGAATTGGGCTCCGTCTCACTCGCCTGGATAAATACGCGTTGGAATATAACGGGCAATGCGACCGAGGACTAATTAAACTAATGGGACACTTACTAGCGGAAAGAGAGAGAGGAGGGGGCGGGGGAGGGGGTAAAGCGGTCATCAGACTCCGGTGCGTCGTCACCGGTTGAAAGAATGCCCATATACTAATTGGATATCGCACTCTCCCCCCTCCATTCTCATCCCATGTTTCTCCTTCGATTTTCCAAATCCCCCCCCCCCCCCCCCACTCCGAACGTGTATAAATTGACGATCGGTAATTCATCGGGTATGCATGTACGAGTTACTATTGGGAATTGTGACGGGCATGCGCGTTGCATAATTGGGCAAATTCGTTCGGTCCGTCCTAATAATTGCGTTAACGCGATGACTGGGAGTCCTCGACTCCCTCCGGGCACACGTCAATGCTTACGTTAACCGCATTGGTTATACGTGTGTACGTATGGATTTTACTACCTATAGATATTGATCATTCGCACCCTTGCACTCATGAATATGCATTCGGTCCTTGAGATCCGAGAGAAATCGTGGCCGATGAATTTCCAGATCGGATTAATTTTCTTATTTTTTTTTTTTTATATTTCGGAAATAACTGTCACTCTCTTTGTCAGGGACTCGGATGTATCACTCGATGAGCTTACAACGACGAATCTTTTTTTTTCTTGGCCTGGAATTACTTTTTTTTTATTCGATTGATAACAGGATTTTTGGTTTGGGTTTGTTTGGGTTTGTTTGGGTTTGTTCGGGGTGTGGAAATTTTCCGTTTGGATAAATTAATTTTCTGTGTAAATGAGGAATTAATAAATTGAGTCTACGTCGAAAGGTAGAAGTACGAGAAACATTTATGGAAGATTTAATAGATTTAATTTCTCTTTCAATCATTTTTCGAATTGACTAATTTGAAGATTCTAAACGTTTTAGATTCTGATTTTGGATAATTCAGTAATTCTACGGACATTTCTAAACCTACAAATTTCTAATTTCTAATGTAATATAAAAAAATTGTCTGATAATAATAATACATTTAATTTTTCTTTTCTTTTTTCCATTTTAATAAAATACATTTGAATGAATTCAATATTTTCAATAGACCGTTGAAAATATTGAATTCGAAAAGACGAATTTCCAGCTTTCGGCGATATTCAATTTACGATTGTTTGGGTTTGGTTTTCGATTTGTTTGGGTTTGTGTTTGTTTCTTTTAAAAAAAAAGACTTTCACGAGTTTCAAGGGATAAAACCGGTGGCTCTTTATCGTTTTATCTTGGTCATTGTTTCTCATGAAATTTGCATAACTTTCGGACGGTAGGGAGTAGGTATCGACCGATTGATTTTGTCCCGTGCGGAGCGTTCGCTCGAGCACGATGAAGTTATTCATAGTCGAGGCGATGGAAGCGTGGCGTTTACGCATGGGACTGTGTTCGCCGTTGGCACTATCGTTAATTGGGTGATTGACGAGGGCTCCCCCCCCCCCCCTTTCCCTCCTCTCTCGTTTTCGTATTAATTTACGCGTTTGGAAAGCACCGACCAGTCGTCGCTCCGTTCAACCGTGTGGGGCACCGTGTGGACTTCCGTGTAAAAGGGTGCAGAAAAAAAGTAGAAGGGAGAAAAAGAGAAACGCGAAATACAAATGATCGTCAAGTTGGTGGACCGCGTTGACGACACGCGTTTGAACCCCTCTCCCCCTCACGCTTCAATAATTCATCTGTTTATTAATTTCGTGTATGAATCACGCTCTTTAATTACGAGAGTGGCAGCCCATTTCTATTTCCGTTTCTGCAGCGTTGTCCGGTTGCAAAATTAACGGAGTCGCAAAAATAAATAAATGAAAAATCAAATGAATCACGATCGCTCGTAACGATGGATGAATGAATCTATTATCTCTTTAGAATAATGAAACTTCTTGTTGTCGTTTGTCGACATCTAGTTTTATCCATTTGTTAAATATTTTTATCAGATTTTGAATATTTTGATTTAGTTTTTAATATTTCTATGAATTTTCACATATTTTTTTTATTTATTTGTAGATGTTTCTATTTATATATAAATATTTCGATCTATTTGACCTTTTCTTCTTCTTTTATTCATATTATTATTATTATTATTATTATTGTTATCTGTCTTTTTAGATAGATAAATACAAATTGATACATTTATTTATTTATATTCAACATGACATATGTCGATGTAAAGATTTATTTATAAATCTTTATCCGTCTATTTTTATTTATAAAAATTAGTATCAAATTAAAGAATAAATTCATCTATTCGGAGAACAATATATCGAGATAAGTTGATAAGTTTTAATCGTTTAAATCTACTTTCGTCTACACTTTTACATAATCCATTTTCATCAATCTTTATTCCTCCGTCCCAAGAATCTCTCGCGAGCGCATATTCGAGGTTCTCGTTGATTGCACTCCAAGAATGCAGACTTCGGTCGAACTTCGAGCCAACTTCGCGATCCTTATTCAGAAGGAGGCCTTGTTCCAGTCTTCCCTAATCAGAGCTCCATTAAAAAAAAAAAGAATATTAATGGACCAAACGAACTACAAAAAAAAAAGACATCGATACTTTCACGTCGCGATTTAATTTTGTTATTATTATTATTATTATTTTTTTTCGAGTCTCGATACATTGTGGCGATTTAAAAAAAAAAAAACAGAAAAAAAGGCAGAGCTCGAATTCTCAACGACCAATGAAGAATAAATGAAGAATAATCGTCCCCTTCGAATAAACTTGGAATAAACTTTCTTTTTTTTTTTTTTGCCTCGCTATTTATAGAAACGTTTAAACTCGTTTTTTTTGAAAACGATCGCGATTCGTCCGTCGTGGACGCGCGGAATGTTCGATTTTTATCGTTGCAATTCTCAACGAGAATTCCCTTAAATGGGTTAAGGGGGAATAATCCTTTTTTTCTTTGAATTTCTTTTTTCTTGTTGTTTTTTTTTTTCGTTATTGTTCCACGAAACGAGACGAAAGAGAGAAAGAACGAAGTTCCGTCCGTTTGTCGCGTAACGGCGTTGAACTGGCTTTAATTAAGTGACGTCATCGAGTCGTCGGGTCAATCAACGATATTTTGAGATAAACATTTGAGAGACTCACGAGCCTGCCAGTCGAGTCTCGGCTGGGCTCAACGCCAGAGGCGTTCTCACTTTTCAAACGTCTCGCGATCCTCCTCTTCGGGACGATCGTTCACTCTCATTTGCCTCCTCGTTATTAATTTGATAACTATCGTGTCGAACCACTCGTCGAATAAAGTCCCACTTTTTTTTTATCTCCCTTTTTTATCCAGTAAAAAATGTAATTTTCAACCTCCGATTACTTAAAAATTATCATTTTCAAAAGTAAATTATTGTTGTATTATAAATTCGTTATATATATTTTTTTTGTTTCGAAATTTTAATTCAATAAATATTTTTGTTTGAATAATGACAAATGTCGCGAAAAAAGTCGTATCGTACGTCGACCTCGATCAGACTGGATGTTGTTCGTGGTTGTGTAAGTGCTGTTCTTTTTTTTTTTTACTCGTGCCCCTCAAATAAATATTTGTTTTTGTACGGGTAATCAATAGTGTAATTTTTTTTAATTATTGTGACAATTACGATTGTAAAAAACATGATTCTTTTTTCCATAAAAGTAATAAATAAAAATTCTATTTATCTGGAGCTTATTATTATTGTGCAAACAAAAATTCCCATCAATTTGATATTCAAATCTTCGTTGTATTTCATTTTCAAATTTCGAGGATAAAACAAGAATTTGAATTGTGACTTTTCGTAAAATAAAAAAAAGAATAGAATATTCAGAATAAATAATATAAAAACAAAAATCGAAAATATGTATAACAAATTTTGTAGAATTTCGAATAAAGAATTAATAAATTTAAAACAATTAGAAAGTAAAAAGTAACAAATAAAAAATAAGATGGCAAGAATTGTAAAGATAAAAAAAAAAAAAACAAACAATCGAACGACTCGATGTTCAGCCCGATTGTAAATAATGTAAGCATCGAGAAATGCCATCTTTGCGATCCCGATTATTTATTGTGCACGATGCCGAATGCCGTATTTGCATTTATAGTACAATGGGGAATTGGGGGGGGCGGACTGGGGGAATCTTCGATTTTTTGTTCCAGCTGGGGGATGCAATGTTCGTGGAACTACCCCGGGTGCGTCTCGACGGGGGCGCACGAGCTTTCCGTCAGCACTGGGGTTACGAGTCTCGACCTCTCGTACCCCCGCCGCCCCTCATCGAGGAGGACGAGGCGGGCATCGAACCGGAAACCGTCAGCCTACGCGAAGCCAACACCGCATCGCCTATAGGTAAGACCTTTTGTTCACTTTTTTAAATCCTCGTACGACCACTTCGTATCGTTGTTTCCACGATATAACAATTGTTTCTAAAATTCGGGACCAAAAAATGTTATTTATTTATTTATTTATTTAATCTGCTATGTTTTTGGAAGAAAATATTGCGTGATTTTTTAATACATTTATCGTAAATATTATTTTCAAATGGCCCAAAAAAACCCAAACAAAAAATTGGGGAGCGTCGGATTGAATCAACAAATTAATTTTTTTCATTTTTGTTTGCGATAAAATATCGCGTGATTTTTTACAATTTTTTATTTATTTTTTTTAATTGGACCTCTTAAGGTATTTTTTTTAAGATTGCAAAACCTCAGTTTTTTGAATTTACAACTGATGAGCTGATCGGCGATTCGAATCGAATTGAAATTGAAATTTAAATTCCTAGATTAAATCGCAATTTCGATTTCGCCCCCTTAAGGTTTGCATTTCTTTTATTTTTTAAATACTGAGAATCCTCTTAAGGGCAAATATTTGTTAAAATGATTTTTCGGTGGTATTTGAAAGGAGGAGATCAATGATTCGAATTTTTAAGGAATAGAGTTTATTAACCCAAACGAAAAATATGATCGATGTTGCAACGTTTGACTAACGAGGATTTTACTCGATTCATTATTCGAGCACACGAATTCTCCATTATCACGCATTTTTGTTTTTCGTTTCGTCCGAAAAATAACCGTCGACAATTTTGAAAGAGCTTCCACGGGATATAAAAAAGCCGAGAAACGCGAAGAGAACAAAAAAAATGGTCGTTTCTATTGGACCATCAACGGGACAATTTGTACACGCCGTATTTCATCTTTCCAGCGAAGTGACGTTCGAATGAAGTATCGCTGAACACTCCTGTCATTGTTTTCACGTGACGAGCCCGAATAAGCTTGCCACACGCGCTTTACCTCCACGCTTCTCCTTTTCGAACGCACTAAACCGAGCCCATTTGTCGTTTCGTTATTAATCGACCGAACTTCATTGTTACATCCACCATGGCTTTAATTATGAAGGAATTTACAACGTGTCAAAAAAAATACGTACTTTTACATCTCGACCTTTACAAATGATCGCCTGATTAATGTTACGGATATATATATTTACTCCTTTTTGCACTTTATAGCTTATTCGAAATAAATATAAAGTTCCAACTGGCTGTGATTCAACGAAAATCACTATTTTTCAATTTTTTCAATTTAATTAATTCATCGAAAATTATACGAACATTATTACGAATTTTTTTATCATCGATTTATCAAACATCTGTTATTTATCAGTTTGCATAATAAGAACAATTTAAAAAAAATGTTTTTGCGAATTGGGGCAAATTTTGGGGATTTATTTAAACATTTGGGAAAATCTGTGGTATCACGTTTTGAATACTAATATAAATAAAAACGTTGAAGGAAAGAAATTCGTGAATTAAATCAGGAAGTTACCAAAAATAAGATCTGTTATTTCGGATAATATTAGATAATTAAAAAATAATCCAATTTCGTGGTATAAAAAAAATAAGAGGTTTCAAAAAGATTTTCAGATATCAGAAAATGATAATTAAAATATAAAAAATTGAAAATCGTCTCGTTGCGTTACAAGGATGCAAAATTTACGTTTGCATTAAAAATATACATGTTTATTTGTTGATAAAATTCTTGGAAAATACGAGGAAAAAAATAAAGCCAATTTTATGCGGAGTGTGAAAATACTTTTTTTATTCACTGTATTTACAGCCTAGTACATATCTCTCTCTCTCTCTCTCTCTCTTGAAGCGAGCTGACATTTACATTATCGCTCGAGAGTTTCCGACTGTAATGGTTGGCTCGTCTATTTACGCAGCCCACCTGTAAATAGTCGAGGTCCGTTGACTCCCCTGAAGCCCCAAACGATCGGAGTGAAAACGCGCATTAATTGCGCTTTGTCTCGATTGTCAGTCTCGCGTTGGTGCGAGATGACGACCAGCTCGGGAACAACCGACTGTCTCCCTTAACGAGCGCCTCATTGTTTTATCCGGTTGCCTTGAATCCCGGAAACTTCTTCAAAAGAATTGTTCCGTTTGGTTTTTTTTGTTTCATTTACTCGTTAGTTCGCAGTTCAGCAAAATTCGTTACGCAAGAATAGGGAATATGGTTGATCCACCATCGCTTTTGATTTCAGATTTCCAATCGAATAAAAATTTATTGTCGTGAAAAAAAAAAAAACAATTTCCATCAATTTAGATGATTTTATCGATCCAATAATTCATTAGGTAATTGGGTGAATAGTTAATCCAAAATTGATCCCCGATTTATGAAACGGACGAAAAAAGCGTCCGAACAGAAATCCTGATTGCGACGGAACTGTTTCTGAACGTTCGATACAAAGTCCGAAGTAAAGCAGTTCGAGAAGAGTCCTTATTTATCCTCGTTATCCAGAGAGCACTCGCCTCTCCTCCTCGTAGAGCTTCACGATTTCTCCGCCAGATGGCACATCGTCGATGTTTCAAACGAGAATCGACGTTGCAGCGCTCTGCAACATCGACAGTTAGTAAACGACCGGAAGAATCGATAGTTCCGTTGGTAAAGTTGGTTTTCCTGAGAAAACTGTTTTATTGGCGTCCGGCCAAAACGGAAATTGAAATAACTCGTCGGTATCGTAAACTTTTGATAAAATACCATTTCAGGGATAAATCTAATTTTTCTCTTAACGTTGGAACCGATAAACTTTTTTGTTTTTCTTTTTTCGTCAGCCTTTTGACGTCACTGACGAATTCAGATTTTATCGTTTGGATTTTTCCATCAGCTTTGATTGTTATTTAAACGAGGTCAAGCTTAACGACGGAAAAATGATGTCACTTTTTGAAAAATTTACGAAACGGTAGCAACGTTTTCTTCTTTCTTTTTTTGTATTTTTCGCTTTTGAGTTTTTCGATGGTTTATTAATTATTACGGAAACGTGGCATTCTCTAGACGATGATATATATTCCCACGTTCGCTATACTTGTGCATTGTAAAAAAGGTATCGCCGGAGGAGCTTCAGAAACCGGAATGGAGCAGGATAGAGATCGAGAAAAATTGAGCAATAATCATTTACGACGTAATTAGCCAACGTCAGCTGTCTCTTGGGAAACGAATTTATTTAACGATTGAAACAACAACAAGAACGCCCAAGTTAATTCTGCGGTCGTTAAAATTGACGTCAAATTGAGTTCTCGATGAAGATATCTCGTGTAGATATTATCAGTATCGTTCCATTTGACAGTGGGTGTTAGGGGAGAGTACGTACCGATGTAGAGAAAACGACACGATATAATCGTCAGGTTGCAAACTCGTTGAAAGTTGATAATCGATAGGCCCGAAATATCTTTGTTAAATGGAATATGCGATCAGGAGCGATCATCCGTGAGAGCCCGATCGTTTATCGATACAGAATTTTTTCGTCGTTTTTTTTCTTCGTCATCGAGACGAACGAGTGAAAATGGAAGAATAAATACGATCGTCTTTTCAAGCATGTCGATTGATTATTTTTTTATTCGATTTACAATCAAACGTGGTGTTTTGTTTTTCATTAGAACGACGTAATAGAGAGGCGTGGGAAATTTTAAATCGAGGTTACGCAATTGACGATGCGATTATCGGATCGTTTGATACGAGTACGATGATCGCGTGTTGTTATCGACAGGGTGTGCTCAAAGTGGGATCGCAGCTTTGGCCAACTGATAGATCGCGAAATTTCAAGACGAAAACTCCTTTATCATTTTTCTCTACGACCAGGCGTTGAGCGGATATCGAGGAATTAGTATCGGTGGCCGGTGGGCGTGGCCTATCCCCTCTACACGAGCCGGTCGGACCCGCCCGATTGGCTGTCACCGAATGATCCATATCTCGGCAATGCTACGTTCTACAGAAATTTGGTCGAGGACTTTTCTCTTCGGAATTTC
Organism: Ophioninae sp. A BG-2022a; assembly: GCA_030523105.1. Classification (NCBI taxonomy): domain Eukaryota; kingdom Metazoa; phylum Arthropoda; class Insecta; order Hymenoptera; family Ichneumonidae; species Ophioninae sp. A BG-2022a. The sequence goes on from JAPYZI010004169.1 coordinate 9,638, forward strand.
GAGATCTAGCCGCTCTCAAAAAATCTCGGCTTACTTCTCGGATTTAAGTACAAATACAAGATATATTTGAACAGGTGTTTGAATACTTTTTCGAACATCCTTCCCGGCTAGAACGCGGCGTGTATTATGCATGTTCTACGAGTCGCAACAATGACAATATAAAAAAGAATTGAATCATCGATGATTCACGGGATATCGAATCAATATGCAATTTTTATCGATAATTCGATAGACATGTGAAAAAAGAATGCAGGCATCGAAACATACGTTAGATCGACGATTCTTTCGTGTTCTCGTGACCACTCGGACGAGGAAAATAAAGAAAAAAAAAAAATTGTATCCTTATCTTAACCGGCGACCGCATCCTCGATCGCGAGAGTCATCCATGAGGCACGTACCCAGAGCTCGACGACGATTTTTAGCATCATCGCTGTAACGTCGCGGTACTTCGTATTAGTCTGGGCGTTGACTTCGTTCCTGCAACTCTCTCGTTTTTCACGGACTATCAATGCGCGATTGATCGATCGAGGGGAAGTACGGGCTATTGTGATTGTTCTCTCTAATCGCCATTAAACAAATCTATCATCTCGATTCAATTTTTTTTTTTTTATTCGAAGAACAAATTACCATTCAAATAAAAATACAAAGTGTCGAATAAAAATACAGAATTAAATCATAATTTTGAACGAAATAAAAAATAAATCAGCTGAATAAATATATTTCGTTGATTTTCTCGAAATCGAAGATTCGTTTAAAAAAATTAAATAAAAAAAAAGCAATATTAAATCGAAAAAAAAGATGATTGGTGTATTTCAGTGTTAAAATAAAAATAAACAATAAAATGGTTTTTAAAAAATTCATAAACTCGCCTAAAAATGGATAAAATTATTTCCGTGTTCCAACAAAAATAGAAAATTCAATTCGACTGAAAAATTCGATTAAAATGATCAAAAAATGAGTGAAACTTATTTTAATTCGGAATGTTCATCAAGTTTCGTTCCCGTCTGTTAAATCACGTGACAAACCGGTCAATTTTTCAAAAAATTGGTTCGCACGATCGTGCGAAACGCGATTTCGCGAATTATCACGCGAGGGAGTCCAAATTAAAGAGAGAGAGAGAGAGAGAGAGAGAAAGACAGACAAATAGATAGAGAGAGACTCGAGTTTTCCGCGCGTTCGCGCCTTCCCGGATGCGCGCGATAAACTTGCCTGCTCGCCGGAACGTTCGTCGATGGTGTCACGAGCACGCACACAAACGCGTCTTAAGCCTCAACGAGAACGCGGTTCGCGGAGAGAAAAAAATCCGCGCAATTGCGCACAACAAAACGAGACGAGCTCACTTTTATCTATTTATACCAATTTTATGACGATTTTGCGGCACTTTACGGATATAAGTCTCGATCGCGTGTTAAACGCATTAAATTCCGCGATTTCTCACGTACGTCGAGAAGTCCGACGATGCGTGCCAAAAAATAATAGAAAAAACATTGAAATAATTAAAAAAGAATAAAAAATTAGAAATCCCTGGAGGTTGACGATAAAAATCATCGTCGTTTTCTTTTTCTCTTATTTATCTTTATTTTAATGACATTTTAAAACTGGGACGTGGCTTGCGCGCGCAGCGATCCGTTAAGAAATATCAAATATCGATCGCCTGAAATTCTCACTTATTTTCATATCTCGATCAACGATCTCTCTCTCTCTCTCTATTTTTTACCTTTTTATTTTTCGTGAATAATTCCCGCGTTTTTCGAAACGATAAAATCCTATTCTTATTCGCTTTATATCTTCACTCTTTTTTCCACCTTTTCTCTAAACATTTGTTTCCATAATTAATTTCTTAATTTTCACGATTATTATTATTTTTCATATGTCTCGTTAAATACGTTAATTTTTCTTTGCAATTTTTATAAGACGATCGTCGATCGATCGATCGATCGATCACTGTTTTTTGAAACTCCCACATTTTTCTCTATTAATTCGAGATATCTGCAACGTCCTCCCTTCCCTCCTCCCAGAAAATGGATTCTCGATTGGATAATTTTGTTTTTCTCGATCGAATAATACTCGATCGGGGACAAAAATAAATGTACCGTTTTAACAGCTAAGGGAGTTCTTGAGGCATCACGCGTGTTCCGGTTTACGCGAGTCTCGCGTGATCGACGTTACGCTCGACGCGCGTTTCCTATCCGCGAAAGTGTGAAAAACGAACGCGAGTGTACTATGTGCAAATGAAGCGACGCGGAGGAAAACAAGATCGTTCGTATCGCGTTAATCGAGGGAACTTATTTATCATTTTTTTTTTTTTATTGAAAGAAATGAGTAATTAAAAGAAAAAAGACATTTTCAACGCTCGAATCCCGTTTTCCAACCCGCGAATGATCGACGGACGAGTAGTCGAGTCGTGAGATCAATTTTCTTGCGAAACGCGTTCTTTTTTTTCCTCGCGATCGAAGGATGTTTAGATCTTGAAGAATTTTTTTCGTTCGCCTGTAATTCGGTCCCTGAAAACGTTCATTTCCGGTCGAAGATAGCGAATCGTAGGATCGTGACGAGTCGGATGATCGAACAATGGAGAACTACAGAAGGATGTGGAGTTCCATAATAAGGAGGAGGAAAAAGAATAATTTTGAATACGGGATCGACGAGGATGCGACGAGCGGTGATGATAGCAGCGCTTGTGAGTCGCTGATTGAACGCACATTGTGGCCCAATGCTTCATTCATATTCGAAACATCATTTCCGCTGAATATTATCAGCCGCTGAGCCTTCCGCTGAATATTTCCAGGCACATAGATCTCCGCTGAGCTTTCCGCTGAGAATTTTCAGGCCCTGAACTCTGCGTTTAATATTTTAGGTGCTGAGCTTTTCCCTGGAGATTTTCAGGCCCTGATTCAACGCTGAGCTCCGTCCTGAATATTTTCAGCTTCCGAAATCAATGCTTAGCTTTGTCCTGAATATTTACAGGATTTGAAATCAATGCTTAGCTGTGTCCTGAATATTTCCAGGATCTGAAATCAACTCTTAGCTTTGTCCTGAATATTTCCAGGAACGGAAATCAATTCTTAGCTTTGTGCTGAATATTTCCAGGATCTGAAATCAATTCTTAGCTTTGTCCTGAATATTTCCAGGATCTGAAATCAATTCTTAGCTTTGTCCGGAATATTTCCAGGATCTGAAATCAATTCTTAGCTTTGTCCTGAATATTTCCAGGATCTGATATCAGCGCTGAGCTTTGTCCTGAATATTTCCAGGCGCGGAAATCAATTCTTAGCTTTGTGCTGAATATTTCCGGGAACGGAAATCAATTCTTAGCTGTGTCTTGAATATTTCCAGGGTCTGAAATCAATTCTTAGCTTTGTCCTGAATATTTCCAGGATCTGAAATCAGCGCTGAGCTTTGTCCTGAATATTTCCAGGCACGGAAATCAATTCTTAGCTTTGTGCTGAATATTTCCAGGAACGGAAATCAATTCTTAGCTGTGTCCTGAATATTTCCAGGATCTGAAATCAGCGCTGAGCTTTGTCCTGAATATTTCCAGGATCTGAAATCAGCGCTGAGCTTTGTCTTGAATATTTCCAGGATCTGAAATCAGCGCTGAGCTTTGTCCTGAATATTTCCAGGCTCGGAAATCAGCCCTGAGCTTTGTCCTGAATATTTCCAGTCTCTGAAATTGATGCTGAGCTTTGTCCTGAATATTTTCATATCCTACGCTTAGCTCTCCGCCCTGAGTTTGTTGCTGAGACTCGCGGCGTGCTCGTACAAAATCCTGTTTTTTTTTTTCGTCCCACTCCTCACCGTAAATTCCAGCACGAAAATATTCGATGCCCTCGTTACTTCGCAATTAACTCGCGAGTTATGCGCGATGACTTTATTAATAATCGTATACCATAAGCGGAGAGGATCGCAATCGTTCGTGCAAGATTACGAGGGATCGTCTCGGTCACAGAAAAATACAGGAGAAACGACGAAGAGACGAGTCTCGGTGGGTGCCAATTAGGGTGGTACGTTTGACGATTTATTTCGTTAATTAAAGCAGCGAACAATGCACGACCCGTTGACATTCTTGTCATTCTCAAGACACTCGTCCTACTGATCCTCATACGCTCGACCCTGAAAAAATGAATCGACGTTTGTTTGCGCACGTCTATTTTTAGTCGTGCTGTATCTATACAGGGTGCCGCGAAAAGTGACGTTTTAAACGAACGTCCGCGCTATCGTATCTCTCTAAATCTGCCGTCTGAGGAAATAGAAAAAAATACTTTTCGCTTCCGAAAGTAAAAAAAACATCGCGTTCGAAAAATATCGTGGAATAAAATATATTAACAAACGGGGAAAAAATAGTTCGAGTAATTTTTTGAACTTTTCTTTTACTTTCCCCAGCCGGAAGTAATTTCTTTACTTTCACGCTGTTTTTCGAACGATTTTTTTTTCATTTGGAGCCTAAACGAATTTTTGTTATTTTCTCGTTTTTCTTTCAAACGATTTTTTTCTTTCGAGACACAAACTATTTTCTTCTTTTATTTTCTCAGTCCGTTCAATTTCTTCACGATCTTTTTCCTTACTCGTCCAATCGTCGCGAATCCAAACGAACCCAAACGAAACAAAAATAAAATAAAATAGAAAATTTACGAAAAAAACAAATTTGCAAAAGTTAAATAAAACGGTTTTTCAATTGTTCGGAGTTTGGGAATCGTGGGATATAAGCATGAAGTCGTTAATTGATGTCGTTAATAGGGTCGAGACCGTCGAGATCGGATCTTCGAGTGTCTCGTCGTAATCCACGACGTCGCGACACAAAGTAACTCGGTGAAGAAATACACGAAAAAGATGCTCCTAACGCGCGTCTCTTACCAAGATGAATACCTTTTTCTTCGCTTCTTTTTTTATTCATTTTTATTCCGGCTTCTTCTGCACCCCCCCCCCCCCCCCCCCCCCCCCCCCCCCCCCCCCCCCCCCTCACCCCCTCGTCCCCCCCCCCCCCCCCCCCGCCGAGAGATCCGGCGCACCGCTCGTGTAACGCGATATCTCGGTACAGTACTTTGGTTACGAGCGCGCAAACTGGCACAATACGGTGGTAATGCAGCGTATCTTTCGTCCCCTCGGGGGGCGAGTCCTTCTTCTTTATCCCGGGTCGAAAGTCGAGGCGCCAAAACGAATACGAATAAGAGGAGGAAAAGAAAAACGAAAGAATAAAAAACGTTCGTACGCGAAAGTGAAGAATTTTGGGTAAACAAAAAAAAAAAAAAAGATAGTACTTTCGATGATAATGTATAAATAAATACATATATTATATTAATATAATATATTGCAACGCGTGGAAATTGCATATGTCAGGGAAATGTCTGGTGAACTTGCTTTAGCACAAAGAAGGCTTCTTTACGTCTAGTTGAGAGGCCCGAGTGTTTTTTTTTTCCATTCTGAAATAGTTTTAAGAGTCTATCCAATCGGAAATTTTGTGCTGATTACGAATATCATAGAATCTTCGTCCAAAGCCCGGCGCGAAGCAATGAAAAACGTGTTTTAAGTTGTTTTTTACGATTTTTTCATAGAAATTTTGGGTTTTCGGGGAAATGAATGGTAGATTCGTGTTCAGGGGAT